>JAHUYU010001425.1:0-26626 GCA_030439765.1 Tripidium arundinaceum
AGTCAACGATGGCCTCGTCTGGCACCTCTCCTGCGGGCTGCACCTCCGGAATTTTTGGTGTTGGTGGCTGCTGCTCCTCCTGGCCCAGTCCCTCAAACTCCAACAGAGTCACTCCTTCCGGTACACCTATTGCATGCATATGCACAAGATGAATATAATGGATGCATAAGGAATGACATGATGCTCATGGATGAAGGACAGTAATTAACAAAGCATTACTGAACATTCGTTGACCGAGTAGGTGCAACGCTCTATTCAAATCACTTTAAAGAGTAGGTGCATATCTCCTCTCTAGAGAGCAAGAACACACTTACCCAACTTGCACAATCTAAGGTATAGACGCTCATCCTCTGTCAGAGGCCTAACACCTGCACCTAAACTCACCTTAATCAAATTTAAGCACCTAGCAACATCACAAACATGCTTAAGTACAATAAAGGCACAATTAACAGCAACTTCAAGTTTAACATGCCAGTGAGCAGTTCAGTAACTGGATCACAGCAGAAGTTTTACCATTCCAAAAGACTTGCAAGAGGAGAATCTAGAAAGCTTATGAAATTCCCTACAACTCATCTATAAACATCAAAGCTTGATTCTACAGTTCACTAGGTCAAAATCAAGCAAACACAGAATCTGTTCTGTACAAACAGAGAGCAACCAAAGCTGAGAACTAAATTTGAGCAGCTATAAATCCTAACCCACATGACCAAAAGTCACCAAAATTTAACAGCAGTTAGATCATGAAGTTCACAACAACTTTGCTATAGACCACAAGACGTGAAAACATCATTTACATGGGGTCACCAACAACCTCCCAAAATCTGTCCAGAAATGGCAGATTCACTAACTTAATTATTTAGTGATGGTGCAAAAGCACATTTGAGCTAAACCAAGTTCACCAATTTATTTCTCATATCAAAATAATACTAGAAAGTGTGGTGCCAACACCTACACTATTTCTTTAATGCCATTTATTAATTTATTTAGATAATTAGGTGAATAAAGGAACCTATATCAAAACTGCACAATAACTTCTATAAAATTTACAGCAGTTACTACATACTTCCAATAGGCTACCATAAATTTTTCATAGCATTTGAGCAAGTATATTTTCCTGTACCAAAAATAACAGATAGCAAGACTGATTTTGGCATAAATGAGAAATCCTATTGAAAAGTATCAAACAACAGATTTCCTATTTTTCCTAGTATCATTCTAGCATAAGAACAACACTCACCAAATTTTACCTCTACTGGATCTATATAAAAATTATGAAAATTCACACAAGATCCAACCATGCAAACAAGAGAAATACATAACTCCTTTATACCGTGTCCAAAATGTATGAAAGTTTAACTACAAGCTATTTATGATATGAGCAGTCCACCATAAAAATTTCATGCCATTTGGAGCTACACAGAAAAAGATATAATTACCCCTATTTCCCACATGAATAAAAGAGATAATTAGTAACCCTATTTTGCATAACAGAACATGGCACATATTACATTTTTAATATAAACTAGACATTACCAGGAACTCAACAAAATTGGAACCACATCATTAAGATCTACCAATCTTGAAGAGGATGCCCATAATTTCATCAAGGAAGAAGATGATTGTAACACCCTAGGTGTTTGGCTCACACAAAAGTGCATTTCATTTCATAAACATGTGCATCATCTATCTCATCATGCCATTGTTACTAAAACATGTATATGCAACATTCTCAATTATGTTTGTTTCATACTTGATTGCTTGTGAATGGTAGTTAGTGCAACATGTGAATGCAACATGAGTGTCTCATACCTTGAAGCATGGCCACATGGTAGAGTAATATGACAAGTTTAAACTTGCAACAAGGTCATGAAACATGTGAAACATGGGTTTGCAACATTAGGGAAATTGAGTGTTTTGTTGTTTCGTCACCTGTGAAACCTAGAAGTTGGTGTAGCACTTGTGTAGAGTGGTTAATTATGGTCTAATACCCCTTAACTATACTTAGGGTGTTTGATGGAACACTGTTCATGTTGGCCAAAATGACCAAATTGCCCTCTAGGTGAGGTTTGACTTTAGGGTGGCCTATAGAGTGACTCTATTTGACTGATTAGAAAGTCCAACCTAGAGACCTTGCATGGATGTGCAACCTTTACCAAAGTTGTAGCCAATTTATCAAGGAACAAAAGTCTCAATATGACCATCTCATGAAAATGGCTAGAACATGCTCAAACAAGGCCCACAAGTCAGGTTTCCATGCTGTTTCAACACTTAGAAATTTTTCTAAGTCATGCACTGACTTACAGTTTCAATGTACCCCACTCTAGGGCTCTGTAGTTCCAAATCCAGACTGAATCAGTCCAAGCTCCAATTGACAATATTGTTGTACACCTATAGCTCTACATTTTTGTTAACTACGGCTCTCATCGAATCGACCTAGATTACGAGCTGTGAGGCGATGAAATCGCGCTGTCAGTCGTCGTGCATATGACTGAATCAGGGGTTTCGGTGTCAAACACCGTCGACCGTGGCCGACCGCGCGTAGAGACGAGCCACCGCGTGGCGTGCATGCCCAGCTAGCACCTCCACGTTGTGCGTCTATGCTCCCAGGTGAAAGCCAACGCCTCGCTCAACCGCTCGCTCTCTCGCCATTCCCATTTTTCACCGTCGTCTCCACTGAACCGTGCCACCATCGCCACCGTGAGCTCCGACGAGCTCGTGCGCGTGCACCACCGCGCCACCACACCCCAAAGCTCGCACGCAGCATCACCTGCCCCCACTCTACAACATCCTCACTTCGGGTTGGTCACTGGGTCAAGGTAGAGGGCGAATCGCCCAGTCAAATCCCATCGGGGCGGAGCTCCGCCATGGCCGCCACCATTGCGAGCTCGCCGCCGACATCCTCTTTCACCCTCCTCTCTTTCTAGTAAGCGTTAGGGATAGAGTAGGTCTTCCTCTCGCTCTAGGCGTGACCTTACCATGGGTCGTGGTCTCGCCGGAGCGGAACAAGACGACCACTGTCGCTGCGCTCACCGCACTGCGTCACCGCGCTCGTGGGCAACTGGGTTACAGGACTCCACTAGAACCCTCGCTGGCCTTGTTCATCACCCTAGGACCTAGTGCAGCTGTAGCCGCCCTCGTCGGGCTCGTTTAGCGCCTGAGCTCGCCGGCGTACCGCTGCACTGCTCCGCCGCCCGCCATTGCCGGCGGTAGGTCTTTTTCAGCTAACCCTAAGGACCCCGAAGCCCATACATCAGTGCGGAATCACGTGGGGAGTGCGTAGGTGCCCTCAGCTTCGCCGGCCGGTTAGCCGTCGGCGAGCTCCACCGTCGGCCGCCCCTCCCCTGTCTCTGTCTCCCTGACCAGCGGGGCCCGCTTATCAGCAGCCGCGCGTGGGCGGGAGCCGACCATGGGCCGCGCGCGTGAGCGGGCCGCGCCGCGTTTTCCGGGCCGAGCCAGTAGGGATTAGGGTTCCAGAATTTTGTTTTGTTTTATTCTTTCTTTTTCATAGTTTTGTGTATAGATTCAAAAATGCATATCTCTTGATTGGTAGATCTTAATGATGTGGTTCCAATTTTGTTGAGTTCCTGGTAATGTCTAGTTTATATTAAAAATGTAATATGTGCCATGTTCTGTTATGCAAAATAGGGTTACTAATTATCTCTTTTATTCATGTGGGAAATAGGGGTAATTATATCTTTTTCTGTGTAGCTCCAAATGGCATGAAATTTTTATGGTGGACTGCTCATATCATAAATAGCTTGTAGTTAAACTTTCATACATTTTGGACACGGTATAAAGGAGTTATGTATTTCTCTTGTTTGCATGGTTGGATCTTGTGTGAATTTTCATAATTTTTATATAGATCCAGTAGAGGTAAAATTTGGTGAGTGTTGTTCTTATGCTAGAATGATACTAGGAAAAATAGGAAATCTGTTGTTTGATACTTTTCAATAGGATTTCTCATTTATGCCAAAATCAGTCTTGCTATCTGTTATTTTTGGTACAGGAAAATATACTTGCTCAAATGCTATGAAAAATTTATGGTAGCCTATTGGAAGTATGTAGTAACTGCTGTAAATTTTATAGAAGTTATTGTGCAGTTTTGATATAGGTTCCTTTATTCACCTAATTATCTAAATAAATTAATAAATGGCATTAAAGAAATAGTGTAGGTGTTGGCACCACACTTTCTAGTATTATTTTGATATGAGAAATAAATTGGTGAACTTGGTTTAGCTCAAATGTGCTTTTGCACCATCACTAAATAATTAAGTTAGTGAATCTGCCATTTCTGGACAGATTTTGGGAGGTTGTTGGTGACCCCATGTAAATGATGTTTTCACGTCTTGTGGTCTATAGCAAAGTTGTTGTGAACTTCATGATCTAACTGCTGTTAAATTTTGGTGACTTTTGGTCATGTGGGTTAGGATTTATAGCTGCTCAAATTTAGTTCTCAGCTTTGGTTGCTCTCTGTTTGTACAGAACAGATTCTGTGTTTGCTTGATTTTGACCTAGTGAACTGTAGAATCAAGCTTTGATGTTTATAGATGAGTTGTAGGGAATTTCATAAGCTTTCTAGATTCTCCTCTTGCAAGTCTTTTGGAATGGTAAAACTTCTGCTGTGATCCAGTTACTGAACTGCTCACTGGCATGTTAAACTTGAAGTTGCTGTTAATTGTGCCTTTATTGTACTTAAGCATGTTTGTGATGTTGCTAGGTGCTTAAATTTGATTAAGGTGAGTTTAGGTGCAGGTGTTAGGCCTCTGACAGAGGATGAGCGTCTATACCTTAGATTGTGCAAGTTGGGTAAGTGTGTTCTTGCTCTCTAGAGAGGAGATATGCACCTACTCTTTAAAGTGATTTGAATAGAGCGTTGCACCTACTCGGTCAACGAATGTTCAGTAATGCTTTGTTAATTACTGTCCTTCATCCATGAGCATCATGTCATTCCTTATGCATCCATTATATTCATCTTGTGCATATGCATGCAATAGGTGTACCGGAAGGAGTGACTCTGTTGGAGTTTGAGGGACTGGGCCAGGAGGAGCAGCAGCCACCAACACCAAAAATTCCGGAGGTGCAGCCCGCAGGAGAGGTGCCAGACGAGGCCATCGTTGACTGCCCGGACCACGTTCCTTGTAGTTTCGTGAAAGGCAAGCCCCGGAGCATTATAAGCCTCCTATATTCTAAAAATGCAATTGAGTATATATATGTTATATGTATTGTTGCATTAAGTTATAGGTGTTGTATGAAAACACTTGCTGCATTGATATTTCATCCTTGTCCAGAGAGCATACCTGAATCCTATGTAGCTCAGGTTCGAGTAGATGCTTAGCCCTGCTTTAATCGGTAGAAGCCGGGTGATTCCCTGTCACCCGCGAGTTATAGGGAGATACTTGTGGCACGGTTGGCTATATTTGCTATCGTGGAAAAGAATCTGGGTTAATTGAATGAAGACCGGGCGGAAGCTTGTGAGGCTGTAGGCTTACAGTGACTCCGTCTGTGTCGTTTAAGGACCGAATCTTGGAGCCTTTCCTGGTCATGTTGAACGCATGCCTCTCCCTTAGCTGATCGCTTTGATGGGCTGATCGCGAATTCGAGTAGCTCAACTCAGGCCGGGAGTCGATAAGTATAAAGGGCGCCTCGGAAGGGAGCCATAGGCGTAAGTCCAGGCAGGTGAGTTAAAAGTCCTGAACACCCTGGCAGAAGGGTGATCCCTGAGAGTGCGGGCGCTGATCGAACCCGCGAAGTTGGTTCCTGAGCTGTCCCAAAGGTGACCTAAGGCTACTTTAGCTAAGTATGCCTGGGTGAGGGTTAGGAATACCCCCTCAGCTGAGTTGTAATTCAATTCGAGTCGCCGTCTCTCCCGGTTAGTGAGAACTTGACGGGCTTATCTCCAAAGTAGATGCACTAAATAATCTAATAGTTCAGGAATGATGATATCAATGCAGCAAGTGTTTTCATACAACACCTATAACTTAATGCAACAATACATATAACATATATATACTCAATTGCATTTTAGAATATAGGAGGCTTATAATGCTCCGGGGCTTGCCTTTCACGAAACTACAAGGAACGTGGTCCGGGCAGTCAACGATGGCCTCGTCTGGCACCTCTCCTGCGGGCTGCACCTCCGGAATTTTTGGTGTTGGTGGCTGCTGCTCCTCCTGGCCCAGTCCCTCAAACTCCAACAGAGTCACTCCTTCCGGTACACCTATTGCATGCATATGCACAAGATGAATATAATGGATGCATAAGGAATGACATGATGCTCATGGATGAAGGACAGTAATTAACAAAGCATTACTGAACATTCGTTGACCGAGTAGGTGCAACGCTCTATTCAAATCACTTTAAAGAGTAGGTGCATATCTCCTCTCTAGAGAGCAAGAACACACTTACCCAACTTGCACAATCTAAGGTATAGACGCTCATCCTCTGTCAGAGGCCTAACACCTGCACCTAAACTCACCTTAATCAAATTTAAGCACCTAGCAACATCACAAACATGCTTAAGTACAATAAAGGCACAATTAACAGCAACTTCAAGTTTAACATGCCAGTGAGCAGTTCAGTAACTGGATCACAGCAGAAGTTTTACCATTCCAAAAGACTTGCAAGAGGAGAATCTAGAAAGCTTATGAAATTCCCTACAACTCATCTATAAACATCAAAGCTTGATTCTACAGTTCACTAGGTCAAAATCAAGCAAACACAGAATCTGTTCTGTACAAACAGAGAGCAACCAAAGCTGAGAACTAAATTTGAGCAGCTATAAATCCTAACCCACATGACCAAAAGTCACCAAAATTTAACAGCAGTTAGATCATGAAGTTCACAACAACTTTGCTATAGACCACAAGACGTGAAAACATCATTTACATGGGGTCACCAACAACCTCCCAAAATCTGTCCAGAAATGGCAGATTCACTAACTTAATTATTTAGTGATGGTGCAAAAGCACATTTGAGCTAAACCAAGTTCACCAATTTATTTCTCATATCAAAATAATACTAGAAAGTGTGGTGCCAACACCTACACTATTTCTTTAATGCCATTTATTAATTTATTTAGATAATTAGGTGAATAAAGGAACCTATATCAAAACTGCACAATAACTTCTATAAAATTTACAGCAGTTACTACATACTTCCAATAGGCTACCATAAATTTTTCATAGCATTTGAGCAAGTATATTTTCCTGTACCAAAAATAACAGATAGCAAGACTGATTTTGGCATAAATGAGAAATCCTATTGAAAAGTATCAAACAACAGATTTCCTATTTTTCCTAGTATCATTCTAGCATAAGAACAACACTCACCAAATTTTACCTCTACTGGATCTATATAAAAATTATGAAAATTCACACAAGATCCAACCATGCAAACAAGAGAAATACATAACTCCTTTATACCGTGTCCAAAATGTATGAAAGTTTAACTACAAGCTATTTATGATATGAGCAGTCCACCATAAAAATTTCATGCCATTTGGAGCTACACAGAAAAAGATATAATTACCCCTATTTCCCACATGAATAAAAGAGATAATTAGTAACCCTATTTTGCATAACAGAACATGGCACATATTACATTTTTAATATAAACTAGACATTACCAGGAACTCAACAAAATTGGAACCACATCATTAAGATCTACCAATCAAGAGATATGCATTTTTGAATCTATACACAAAACTATGAAAAAGAAAGAATAAAACAAAACAAAATTCTGGAACCCTAATCCCTACTGGCTCGGCCCGGAAAACGCGGCGCGGCCCGCTCACGCGCGCGGCCCATGGTCGGCTCCCGCCCACGCGCGGCTGCTGATAAGCGGGCCCCGCTGGTCAGGGAGACAGAGACAGGGGAGGGGCGGCCGACGGTGGAGCTCGCCGACGGCTAACCGGCCGGCGAAGCTGAGGGCACCTACGCACTCCCCACGTGATTCCGCACTGATGTATGGGCTTCGGGGTCCTTAGGGTTAGCTGAAAAAGACCTACCGCCGGCAATGGCGGGCGGCGGAGCAGTGCAGCGGTACGCCGGCGAGCTCAGGCGCTAAACGAGCCCGACGAGGGCGGCTACAGCTGCACTAGGTCCTAGGGTGATGAACAAGGCCAGCGAGGGTTCTAGTGGAGTCCTGTAACCCAGTTGCCCACGAGCGCGGTGACGCAGTGCGGTGAGCGCAGCGACAGTGGTCGTCTTGTTCCGCTCCGGCGAGACCACGACCCATGGTAAGGTCACGCCTAGAGCGAGAGGAAGACCTACTCTATCCCTAACGCTTACTAGAAAGAGAGGAGGGTGAAAGAGGATGTCGGCGGCGAGCTCGCAATGGTGGCGGCCATGGCGGAGCTCCGCCCCGATGGGATTTGACTGGGCGATTCGCCCTCTACCTTGACCCAGTGACCAACCCGAAGTGAGGATGTTGTAGAGTGGGGGCAGGTGATGCTGCGTGCGAGCTTTGGGGTGTGGTGGCGCGGTGGTGCACGCGCACGAGCTCGTCGGAGCTCACGGTGGCGATGGTGGCACGGTTCAGTGGAGACGACGGTGAAAAATGGGAATGGCGAGAGAGCGAGCGGTTGAGCGAGGCGTTGGCTTTCACCTGGGAGCATAGACGCACAACGTGGAGGTGCTAGCTGGGCATGCACGCCACGCGGTGGCTCGTCTCTACGCGCGGTCGGCCACGGTCGACGGTGTTTGACACCGAAACCCCTGATTCAGTCATATGCACGACGACTGACAGCGCGATTTCATCGCCTCACAGCTCGTAATCTAGGTCGATTCGATGAGAGCCGTAGTTAACAAAAATGTAGAGCTATAGGTGTACAACAATATTGTCAATTGGAGCTTGGACTGATTCAGTCTGGATTTGGAACTACAGAGCCCTAGAGTGGGGTACATTGAAACTGTAAGTCAGTGCATGACTTAGAAAAATTTCTAAGTGTTGAAACAGCATGGAAACCTGACTTGTGGGCCTTGTTTGAGCATGTTCTAGCCATTTTCATGAGATGGTCATATTGAGACTTTTGTTCCTTGATAAATTGGCTACAACTTTGGTAAAGGTTGCACATCCATGCAAGGTCTCTAGGTTGGACTTTCTAATCAGTCAAATAGAGTCACTCTATAGGCCACCCTAAAGTCAAACCTCACCTAGAGGGCAATTTGGTCATTTTGGCCAACATGAACAGTGTTCCATCAAACACCCTAAGTATAGTTAAGGGGTATTAGACCATAATTAACCACTCTACACAAGTGCTACACCAACTTCTAGGTTTCACAGGTGACGAAACAACAAAACACTCAATTTCCCTAATGTTGCAAACCCATGTTTCACATGTTTCATGACCTTGTTGCAAGTTTAAACTTGTCATATTACTCTACCATGTGGCCATGCTTCAAGGTATGAGACACTCATGTTGCATTCACATGTTGCACTAACTACCATTCACAAGCAATCAAGTATGAAACAAACATAATTGAGAATGTTGCATATACATGTTTTAGTAACAATGGCATGATGAGATAGATGATGCACATGTTTATGAAATGAAATGCACTTTTGTGTGAGCCAAACACCTAGGGTGTTACAATCATCTTCTTCCTTGATCAAGGTTAAAGTAGTCATCGTTAGTGTAAGTGTGGTGTTTAGACTACCGGCTACTCGTAGAGGCACCCTATATTCCAGATCGTGAGGTAGATCACGAGGGTGACAGCCTCGTTGAGTCCTTTGTAATCCTCCTCCCGTCTATAGGCCAAGCAGGGTATCGATTATTGGGAAGTAGTTAAGTTTTAACCTTGCACTTCTTGGTAATGCTCACAGCTGAACAATAGAATACAACGCTCACCGAAGTTAGAAGTTAAGATCCTTAGTAGTTTTCTCTCCGCTCCTGTTATCCGAAGCCTTGTTTCTATCCTTGGTTAAGTTAGACTTAGTTAACCACACATGTTTCCCTGAGTTTGATATCCTGGAATACTTTTGGTAAAGAACTACATCGATATCCGTGCGCTTGTGGATCTTTTCTGCGTGCCCCCACAGGTGTCAACAAGTTTTATCTGGTGCTGTTGCCGGGGAAACGATTGCTGTGTTAACTTTGAACCTAGCTTAAACCTTGTATCTTTCATTTTACCTTTTTACCATGGACATCACTCCTATCTTTCAATACGCTGCACCTACACCGCATGCCTAGAACCACCAAAATCATCAAAGCCAATCCTAACACCTGGCTATGAGCTGCACCCGTGTTTAATTAACATGGTCTGGGAACAATCCTTTTCAGGAGAAGGTGATGAAAATCCATACTTACACCTACGTGAGTTTGACTAGACTTATGCATGCTTGCTTATTGCTGTCATGTCAGACAAAACTTTACGATGGAAGTTATTGCCGTTTTCTTTGACGGGAAGAGCTAAACATTGGTATAGTTTAATCGTAGCAAGTATGCAAGGAGATTGGGAAGCTTTATGCTCTAACTTTTGCTTATCATTCTTTACCATCTCTAGGATAGTCAACCTTCGAAGAGAAGTCCTATCTTTTGAACAAAAAGATAAGGAATCTCTTGGCGCGTCATGGGCACGTTTTAATGAGCTTATTACCACTGGTCCTCACCTTGCTATTCAAGACCCCATTCTTCTTCAACATTTTTATATGGGTCTTAGTAAGGAAACCGCGCGACTTCTATACAATTCTTCAGGAGGTTCATTTTTTGCATATCTCTGCCAACCTAGGGAGAAGCATTCTTGGTAAAATCTTAGAAAACACCCCATACACTGGTATACACGATGAGTTCCCTGAAGAAGTAGAAGAAACCCCGATAGCTGAGGCTGAGCCTTTGCTAAATACCACACAAACCTTAGCTATTCCAAATCCTGAACCATTGGAAAAGGAGGAAACTCCAATTCCAGATTTCATGCTTGATATTGAGGATGATCTTTTCACCGATTACGGAAACATCTCGAGATATCATACCTTTAGGAAACCCCAGAGGAAATCATGCCAAAAAGAAACTTTTGACCCTTCTGTGGAAGCTTTCCTTAAAGAGACTGTGAAGGAGTTAACATCCATCATAAGCAATGAATGGCTAGAAGAATTAGAGCTTTCCTCTGATGTGATTCGCTTAGACTCACCTCCTAGTCAGATTCATTGCCAAATTAATGAAACCTGCTTCAAAGCTCTTCACAATCTGGTTGTAGGTGTCAATATTATGTCTACATCTTTTGCTTACAGGCATTGTGAAGACATACCCTTGACCCCAACTACAAAGTATTTGAAAAGTCTTTCAGGACCCATCCTTCCAAATTTAGGTGTAGCGTATGTCCTTCCTATCAAGGTAGAAAAGACCATGGTCGATTTGAGCTTTTATATCTTTGATATCGTGGAATTTGACCTTTTGATAGGACAACCAATCGAAAGACTTATTCAAGAATGTCAAACCAGGAGTGTAAATGTAAGTCTTGGGAAAGGCTTTACACTCTCTATACCTATCACTCACTCTCTTAAAGCTGAGGCTGAGATGAGTCCCGAATAAGACCCGATGGATGAGGTTATGATTGCAACTCTTGATAATTTAATTGAACCCAATCTTGAAGAGGATGCCCATAATTTCATCAAGGAAGAAGATGATTGTAACACCCTAGGTGTTTGGCTCACACAAAAGTGCATTTCATTTCATAAACATGTGCATCATCTATCTCATCATGCCATTGTTACTAAAACATGTATATGCAACATTCTCAATTATGTTTGTTTCATACTTGATTGCTTGTGAATGGTAGTTAGTGCAACATGTGAATGCAACATGAGTGTCTCATACCTTGAAGCATGGCCACATGGTAGAGTAATATGACAAGTTTAAACTTGCAACAAGGTCATGAAACATGTGAAACATGGGTTTGCAACATTAGGGAAATTGAGTGTTTTGTTGTTTCGTCACCTGTGAAACCTAGAAGTTGGTGTAGCACTTGTGTAGAGTGGTTAATTATGGTCTAATACCCCTTAACTATACTTAGGGTGTTTGATGGAACACTGTTCATGTTGGCCAAAATGACCAAATTGCCCTCTAGGTGAGGTTTGACTTTAGGGTGGCCTATAGAGTGACTCTATTTGACTGATTAGAAAGTCCAACCTAGAGACCTTGCATGGATGTGCAACCTTTACCAAAGTTGTAGCCAATTTATCAAGGAACAAAAGTCTCAATATGACCATCTCATGAAAATGGCTAGAACATGCTCAAACAAGGCCCACAAGTCAGGTTTCCATGCTGTTTCAACACTTAGAAATTTTTCTAAGTCATGCACTGACTTACAGTTTCAATGTACCCCACTCTAGGGCTCTGTAGTTCCAAATCCAGACTGAATCAGTCCAAGCTCCAATTGACAATATTGTTGTACACCTATAGCTCTACATTTTTGTTAACTACGGCTCTCATCGAATCGACCTAGATTACGAGCTGTGAGGCGATGAAATCGCGCTGTCAGTCGTCGTGCATATGACTGAATCAGGGGTTTCGGTGTCAAACACCGTCGACCGTGGCCGACCGCGCGTAGAGACGAGCCACCGCGTGGCGTGCATGCCCAGCTAGCACCTCCACGTTGTGCGTCTATGCTCCCAGGTGAAAGCCAACGCCTCGCTCAACCGCTCGCTCTCTCGCCATTCCCATTTTTCACCGTCGTCTCCACTGAACCGTGCCACCATCGCCACCGTAAGCTCCGACGAGCTCGTGCGCGTGCACCACCGCGCCACCACACCCCAAAGCTCGCACGCAGCATCACCTGCCCCCACTCTACAACATCCTCACTTCGGGTTGGTCACTGGGTCAAGGTAGAGGGCGAATCGCCCAGTCAAATCCCATCGGGGCGGAGCTCCGCCATGGCCGCCACCATTGCGAGCTCGCCGCCGACATCCTCTTTCACCCTCCTCTCTTTCTAGTAAGCGTTAGGGATAGAGTAGGTCTTCCTCTCGCTCTAGGCGTGACCTTACCATGGGTCGTGGTCTCGCCGGAGCGGAACAAGACGACCACTGTCGCTGCGCTCACCGCACTGCGTCACCGCGCTCGTGGGCAACTGGGTTACAGGACTCCACTAGAACCCTCGCTGGCCTTGTTCATCACCCTAGGACCTAGTGCAGCTGTAGCCGCCCTCGTCGGGCTCGTTTAGCGCCTGAGCTCGCCGGCGTACCGCTGCACTGCTCCGCCGCCCGCCATTGCCGGCGGTAGGTCTTTTTCAGCTAACCCTAAGGACCCCGAAGCCCATACATCAGTGCGGAATCACGTGGGGAGTGCGTAGGTGCCCTCAGCTTCGCCGGCCGGTTAGCCGTCGGCGAGCTCCACCGTCGGCCGCCCCTCCCCTGTCTCTGTCTCCCTGACCAGCGGGGCCCGCTTATCAGCAGCCGCGCGTGGGCGGGAGCCGACCATGGGCCGCGCGCGTGAGCGGGCCGCGCCGCGTTTTCCGGGCCGAGCCAGTAGGGATTAGGGTTCCAGAATTTTGTTTTGTTTTATTCTTTCTTTTTCATAGTTTTGTGTATAGATTCAAAAATGCATATCTCTTGATTGGTAGATCTTAATGATGTGGTTCCAATTTTGTTGAGTTCCTGGTAATGTCTAGTTTATATTAAAAATGTAATATGTGCCATGTTCTGTTATGCAAAATAGGGTTACTAATTATCTCTTTTATTCATGTGGGAAATAGGGGTAATTATATCTTTTTCTGTGTAGCTCCAAATGGCATGAAATTTTTATGGTGGACTGCTCATATCATAAATAGCTTGTAGTTAAACTTTCATACATTTTGGACACGGTATAAAGGAGTTATGTATTTCTCTTGTTTGCATGGTTGGATCTTGTGTGAATTTTCATAATTTTTATATAGATCCAGTAGAGGTAAAATTTGGTGAGTGTTGTTCTTATGCTAGAATGATACTAGGAAAAATAGGAAATCTGTTGTTTGATACTTTTCAATAGGATTTCTCATTTATGCCAAAATCAGTCTTGCTATCTGTTATTTTTGGTACAGGAAAATATACTTGCTCAAATGCTATGAAAAATTTATGGTAGCCTATTGGAAGTATGTAGTAACTGCTGTAAATTTTATAGAAGTTATTGTGCAGTTTTGATATAGGTTCCTTTATTCACCTAATTATCTAAATAAATTAATAAATGGCATTAAAGAAATAGTGTAGGTGTTGGCACCACACTTTCTAGTATTATTTTGATATGAGAAATAAATTGGTGAACTTGGTTTAGCTCAAATGTGCTTTTGCACCATCACTAAATAATTAAGTTAGTGAATCTGCCATTTCTGGACAGATTTTGGGAGGTTGTTGGTGACCCCATGTAAATGATGTTTTCACGTCTTGTGGTCTATAGCAAAGTTGTTGTGAACTTCATGATCTAACTGCTGTTAAATTTTGGTGACTTTTGGTCATGTGGGTTAGGATTTATAGCTGCTCAAATTTAGTTCTCAGCTTTGGTTGCTCTCTGTTTGTACAGAACAGATTCTGTGTTTGCTTGATTTTGACCTAGTGAACTGTAGAATCAAGCTTTGATGTTTATAGATGAGTTGTAGGGAATTTCATAAGCTTTCTAGATTCTCCTCTTGCAAGTCTTTTGGAATGGTAAAACTTCTGCTGTGATCCAGTTACTGAACTGCTCACTGGCATGTTAAACTTGAAGTTGCTGTTAATTGTGCCTTTATTGTACTTAAGCATGTTTGTGATGTTGCTAGGTGCTTAAATTTGATTAAGGTGAGTTTAGGTGCAGGTGTTAGGCCTCTGACAGAGGATGAGCGTCTATACCTTAGATTGTGCAAGTTGGGTAAGTGTGTTCTTGCTCTCTAGAGAGGAGATATGCACCTACTCTTTAAAGTGATTTGAATAGAGCGTTGCACCTACTCGGTCAACGAATGTTCAGTAATGCTTTGTTAATTACTGTCCTTCATCCATGAGCATCATGTCATTCCTTATGCATCCATTATATTCATCTTGTGCATATGCATGCAATAGGTGTACCGGAAGGAGTGACTCTGTTGGAGTTTGAGGGACTGGGCCAGGAGGAGCAGCAGCCACCAACACCAAAAATTCCGGAGGTGCAGCCCGCAGGAGAGGTGCCAGACGAGGCCATCGTTGACTGCCCGGACCACGTTCCTTGTAGTTTCGTGAAAGGCAAGCCCCGGAGCATTATAAGCCTCCTATATTCTAAAATGCAATTGAGTATATATATGTTATATGTATTGTTGCATTAAGTTATAGGTGTTGTATGAAAACACTTGCTGCATTGATATTTCATCCTTGTCCAGAGAGCATACCTGAATCCTATGTAGCTCAGGTTCGAGTAGATGCTTAGCCCTGCTTTAATCGGTAGAAGCCGGGTGATTCCCTGTCACCCGCGAGTTATAGGGAGATACTTGTGGCACGGTTGGCTATATTTGCTATCGTGGAAAAGAATCTGGGTTAATTGAATGAAGACCGGGCGGAAGCTTGTGAGGCTGTAGGCTTACAGTGACTCCGTCTGTGTCGTTTAAGGACCGAATCTTGGAGCCTTTCCTGGTCATGTTGAACGCATGCCTCTCCCTTAGCTGATCGCTTTGATGGGCTGATCGCGAATTCGAGTAGCTCAACTCAGGCCGGGAGTCGATAAGTATAAAGGGCGCCTCGGAAGGGAGCCATAGGCGTAAGTCCAGGCAGGTGAGTTAAAAGTCCTGAACACCCTGGCAGAAGGGTGATCCCTGAGAGTGCGGGCGCTGATCGAACCCGCGAAGTTGGTTCCTGAGCTGTCCCAAAGGTGACCTAAGGCTACTTTAGCTAAGTATGCCTGGGTGAGGGTTAGGAATACCCCCTCAGCTGAGTTGTAATTCAATTCGAGTCGCCGTCTCTCCCGGTTAGTGAGAACTTGACGGGCTTATCTCCAAAGTAGATGCACTAAATAATCTAATAGTTCAGGAATGATGATATGATGATGGTTTCATTATACCTGCTATGGTTAATATTGTTTGCTCCTAATAAAGTGAGTGCTCTAGTACATGTGCTAATATAGATGACAGGTTAATGATTATTAACTTGACATAAGCTTCAAAAGTTTCCTACGATATATCAGCTTTTATGCAAAATGTTATCAAGCTAGCCCACTTCATAGCAGCCTTGCATGATCCTTGGTGTCTTTATTTCTAGTTTTTGATGGGTAAGTCTAGATGAGTACCTTCTCGTACTCAGGGTTTATTTCCCACCTGTTGCATATGACCTATTCTATCATGGGTGCTGCAAGTATTGCCTTCTCCCGGCTGGGGATGAAGACTAGACCGTTGGGCGCGATCTCTACTAGTGTTTTTATCTGAAGATGCTTTTGTGGAACATGATCCTTACCTGGCAATGTATTTGAACTTATGAAGTTATGTATCGAACTATGTTGCTTCCGCTAATCAAACCTGGTTTGTAATATTTTATTTCCAACTCCGATGGATGTAATCCGCACGCTACTTGTGAACTGATGTAACGAATGATGTGTTATGTTGAACTGAATACGATCTTGGTTTGTATGCGAAAGTTGTTTGAAATCCTTCGAGATTTCCAGACTACCGGGGTTATGAGGGCCTAAGTACAGGAATTTGATCGCTTCGGTGATTGTTTTTGTACTTACGTTTGTTGGCATTTCTTAACGTCATTACCAAGATAGATAAACGACCCATCCTAGGTAACGGCACTAGAAATACTTATTGGTATTTATTAGCATCATCACTATGAATGTAGCATTTCAACCATTCATAGATAATAATGTTAAAAAATACACTGATGGTTCAGGCTCAATCCGCAAGCGCACAGATCTATCATTATAGCATTTCACCTAGAGTATTCCAGGTATCATTATTTATATTTTCCCATGGGAAGGCAATAGCTAATCATGGATATTGGATAGCTCAATGTTAATAATATAGCATAATAATTAATTGTTCATCAGGGGTAAGTGAAACATTGATAAATTGGGGATAGTGAAGTTTTAGCATTGATAAATTAAAGATAATGAAGTTTCACACAAGCTTATATGAGCATCTCTATCAGGGGTAAAGAAAGATAATTGAATAAAAGAATAAAGAATAAAAGAATAAACCTAACTAGAACAATCTATTATAGTTATTGTCAAGAATTCTAGCAAGTCATACAATTAATATAAACATGGTTAGATTAACATCTAGATGGATTGGGAGAATGCCTAAGGTCTGGTCTGCCAGCTCCCCGCATTGCTTTAGACTCCTACACCATACCCGAACGTGGGGGAATACGAGGGACGGACAAGGCTGTCACCACCTGCCGCCTACCCCACTATCGTGGAGTACGAACTGCAATTACCCGTTCCATTGTATCCAAGTACCACACTTGCATACACGAAAACCACATATGTCCCCCTAGGTCCCCGACCCTACGGATCGACAGGCACAGAACATATGCGAATCCGAAGACTTGGTAAACCACCATCCAGACATTAGTCTAAACATAATTACACTAACTATATGTTTAGTTAAGATCAAAGCTCTAATCATCATGATCAACATACTTGAACTAAGAACTAGTTCTAATACGAAGAACATGAATGAAGAACTTAGCTCTAATTCAAGAACAATACTATAAATATAAGTAGAGAACAAGAACAAGATGGAACTAGAACTAGATTTATTCATACCAAGAACAGCCAAGATGTTCTTCTCCTCTTTACAACTTGAAGCTCTGCTCTAGATCTAAACTAAAACTAAAAGGATAAACTAAAACTAGAGAGCTCTGGAGTTGTATTGCCTGGATGTAACTTGTGAAACTTCTGAAACTTATATCTGAAACTTATATGCGAAACTTGATTTACAGAGGAGAACATGGCTGCATTATATAGTGCCTAGAGGTCGGTTCGTGGACGAATATTCTTGGTAACCCATGGAACCGCCTTTAGCACCGCCATAGGAACCGACATGCGAAAGATGGGCCCGAGACACGCCACCAGGGGGGCGGCCGCACCAGGGGGTCGGCCACCCCCTGGACACCGCCTTTCGCCACCGACTTTGTCTGGTGGGCTCTCTGATGGGTCTGGATCACTTCTATGTTGGTTATTGGGCCTGGTTCGTGTCGTGGATTTGACCTTCTTCACATGCTTCAACTTGGGCTGCGCAAATACGCCTTGTTGATTGCGTTCCCGAGTTTTGCACTAATTCCACACTTACGTCCTGTAAAACAGTAATCTTCCAATACATGTGGAACTAGGTGAATATCAAAGACATATGTATGTAAAACATGTATTTTTCTCCATTTTTCATACAAGTTGATGGTATAAAATATGTCGTTAGTAACCGTCAACAAGTTCCCCCAAGCTTACCCTTTGCACGTCCCGGGCAAAAGCTAAGACAAAGGTTGTTGATCAGGAGTTGCTGCAATGCTGATTATATTCTAAGAGTACCAGGTTTATAACTAAGTGTTCTTCCTCAATCTGAATATACTAGCATTTTGCTCATTTTCTTATCATTTTATAATTCATGGGGCTTATGTACCTTGACAGTAATCATAAAACAGACCAGTTAATGTAGAACCACTAATCCTCTATTCTTTGCAAAAATATTTAAAAACTCTGGATAGATGGTTGATCAAAGAATAGAGGATTAGTGGTTCTACATTAACTGGTCTGTTTTATGATTACTGTCAAGGTACATAAGCCCCATGAATTATAAAATGATAAGAAAATGAGCAAAATGCTAGTATATTCAGATTGAGGAAGAACACTTAGTTATAAACCTGGTACTCTTAGAATATAATCAGCATTGCAGCAACTCCTGATCAACAACCTTTGTCTTAGCTTTTGCCCGGGACGTGCAAAGGGTAAGCTTGGGGGAACTTGTTGACGGTTACTAACGACATATTTTATACCATCAACTTGTATGAAAAATGGAGAAAAATACATGTTTTACATACATATGTCTTTGATATTCACCTAGTTCCACATGTATTGGAAGATTACTGTTTTACAGGACGTAAGTGTGGAATTAGTGCAAAACTCGGGAACGCAATCAACAAGGCGTATTTGCGCAGCCCAAGTTGAAGCATGTGAAGAAGGTCAAATCCACGACACGAACCAGGCCCAATAACCAACATAGAAGTGATCCAGACCCATCAGAGAGCCCACCAGACAAAGTCGGTGGCGAAAGGCGGTGTCCAGGGGGTGGCCGACCCCCTGGTGCGGCCGCCCCCCTGGTGGCGTGTCTCGGGCCCATCTTTCGCATGTCGGTTCCTATGGCGGTGCTAAAGGCGGTTCCATGGGTTACCAAGAATATTCGTCCACGAACCGACCTCTAGGCACTATATAATGCAGCCATGTTCTCCTCTGTAAATCAAGTTTCGCATATAAGTTTCAGATATAAGTTTCAGAAGTTTCACAAGTTACATCCAGGCAATACAACTCCAGAGCTCTCTAGTTTTAGTTTATCCTTTTAGTTTTAGTTTAGATCTAGAGCAGAGCTTCAAGTTGTAAAGAGGAGAAGAACATCTTGGCTGTTCTTGGTATGAATAAATCTAGTTCTAGTTCCATCTTGTTCTTGTTCTCTACTTATATTTATAGTATTGTTCTTGAATTAGAGCTAAGTTCTTCATTCATGTTCTTCGTATTAGAACTAGTTCTTAGTTCAAGTATGTTGATCATGATGATTAGAGCTTTGATCTTAACTAAACATATAGTTAGTGTAATTATGTTTAGACTAATGTCTGGATGGTGGTTTACCAAGTCTTCGGATTCGCATATGTTCTGTGCCTGTCGATCCGTAGGGTCGGGGACCTAGGGGGACATATGTGGTTTTCGTGTATGCAAGTGTGGTACTTGGATACAATGGAACGGGTAATTGCAGTTCGTACTCCACGATAGTGGGGTAGGCGGCAGGTGGTGACAGCCTTGTCCGTCCCTCGTATTCCCCCACGTTCGGGTATGGTGTAGGAGTCTAAAGCAATGCGGGGAGCTGGCAGACCAGACCTTAGGCATTCTCCCAATCCATCTAGATGTTAATCTAACCATGTTTATATTAATTGTATGACTTGCTAGAATTCTTGACAATAACTATAATAGATTGTTCTAGTTAGGTTTATTCTTTTATTCTTTATTCTTTTATTCAATTATCTTTCTTTACCCCTGATAGAGATGCTCATATAAGCTTGTGTGAAACTTCATTATCTTTAATTTATCAATGCTAAAACTTCACTATCCCCAATTTATCAATGTTTCACTTACCCCTGATGAACAATTAATTATTATGCTATATTATTAACATTGAGCTATCCAATATCCATGATTAGCTATTGCCTTCCCATGGGAAAATATAAATAATGATACCTGGAATACTCTAGGTGAAATGCTATAATGATAGATCTGTGCGCTTGCGGATTGAGCCTGAACCATCAGTGTATTTTTTAACATTATTATCTATGAATGGTTGAAATGCTACATTCATAGTGATGATGCTAATAAATACCAATAAGTATTTCTAGTGCCGTTACCTAGGATGGGTCGTTTATCTATCTTGGTAATGACGTTAAGAAATGCCAACAAACGTAAGTACAAAAACAATCACCGAAGCGATCAAATTCCTGTACTTAGGCCCTCATAACCCCGGTAGTCTGGAAATCTCGAAGGATTTCAAACAACTTTCGCATACAAACCAAGATCGTATTCAGTTCAACATAACACATCATTCGTTACATCAGTTCACAAGTAGCGTGCGGATTACATCCATCGGAGTTGGAAATAAAATATTACAAACCAGGTTTGATTAGCGGAAGCAACATAGTTCGATACATAACTTCATAAGTTCAAATACATTGCCAGGTAAGGATCATGTTCCACAAAAGCATCTTCAGATAAAAACACTAGTAGAGATCGCGCCCAACGGTCTAGTCTTCATCCCCAGCCGGGAGAAGGCAATACTTGCAGCACCCATGATAGAATAGGTCATATGCAACAGGTGGGAAATAAACCCTGAGTACGAGAAGGTACTCATCTAGACTTACCCATCAAAAACTAGAAATAAAGACACCAAGGATCATGCAAGGCTGCTATGAAGTGGGCTAGCTTGATAACATTTTGCATAAAAGCTGATATATCGTAGGAAACTTTTGAAGCTTATGTCAAGTTAATAATCATTAACCTGTCATCTATATTAGCACATGTACTAGAGCACTCACTTTATTAGGAGCAAACAATATTAACCATAGCAGGTATAATGAAACCATCATCATATCATCATTCCTGAACTATTAGATTATTTAGTGCATCTACTTTGGAGATAAGCCCGTCAAGTTCTCACTAACCGGGAGAGACGGCGACTCGAATTGAATTACAACTCAGCTGAGGGGGTATTCCTAACCCTCACCCAGGCATACTTAGCTAAAGTAGCCTTAGGTCACCTTTGGGACAGCTCAGGAACCAACTTCGCGGGTTCGATCAGCGCCCGCACTCTCAGGGATCACCCTTCTGCCAGGGTGTTCAGGACTTTTAACTCACCTGCCTGGACTTACGCCTATGGCTCCCTTCCGAGGCGCCCTTTATACTTATCGACTCCCGGCCTGAGTTGAGCTACTCGAATTCGCGATCAGCCCATCAAAGCGATCAGCTAAGGGAGAGGCATGCGTTCAACATGACCAGGAAAGGCTCCAAGATTCGGTCCTTAAACGACACAGACGGAGTCACTGTAAGCCTACAGCCTCACAAGCTTCCGCCCGGTCTTCATTCAATTAACCCAGATTCTTTTCCACGATAGCAAATATAGCCAACCGTGCCACAAGTATCTCCCTATAACTCGCGGGTGACAGGGAATCACCCGGCTTCTACCGATTAAAGCAGGGCTAAGCATCTACTCGAACCTGAGCTACATAGGATTCAGGTATGCTCTCTGGACAAGGATGAAATATCAATGCAGCAAGTGTTTTCATACAACACCTATAACTTAATGCAACAATACATATAACATATATATACTCAATTGCATTTTAGAATATAGGAGGCTTATAATGCTCCGGGGCTTGCCTTTCACGAAACTACAAGGAACGTGGTCCGGGCAGTCAACGATGGCCTCGTCTGGCACCTCTCCTGCGGGCTGCACCTCCGGAATTTTTGGTGTTGGTGGCTGCTGCTCCTCCTGGCCCAGTCCCTCAAACTCCAACAGAGTCACTCCTTCCGGTACACCTATTGCATGCATATGCACAAGATGAATATAATGGATGCATAAGGAATGACATGATGCTCATGGATGAAGGACAGTAATTAACAAAGCATTACTGAACATTCGTTGACCGAGTAGGTGCAACGCTCTATTCAAATCACTTTAAAGAGTAGGTGCATATCTCCTCTCTAGAGAGCAAGAACACACTTACCCAACTTGCACAATCTAAGGTATAGACGCTCATCCTCTGTCAGAGGCCTAACACCTGCACCTACTCTTTAAAGTGATTTGAATAGAGCGTTGCACCTACTCGGTCAACGAATGTTCAGTAATGCTTTGTTAATTACTGTCCTTCATCCATGAGCATCATGTCATTCCTTATGCATCCATTATATTCATCTTGTGCATATGCATGCAATAGGTGTACCGGAAGGAGTGACTCTGTTGGAGTTTGAGGGACTGGGCCAGGAGGAGCAGCAGCCACCAACACCAAAAATTCCGGAGGTGCAGCCCGCAGGAGAGGTGCCAGACGAGGCCATCGTTGACTGCCCGGACCACGTTCCTTGTAGTTTCGTGAAAGGCAAGCCCCGGAGCATTATAAGCCTCCTATATTCTAAAATGCAATTGAGTATATATATGTTATATGTATTGTTGCATTAAGTTATAGGTGTTGTATGAAAACACTTGCTGCATTGATATTTCATCCTTGTCCAGAGAGCATACCTGAATCCTATGTAGCTCAGGTTCGAGTAGATGCTTAGCCCTGCTTTAATCGGTAGAAGCCGGGTGATTCCCTGTCACCCGCGAGTTATAGGGAGATACTTGTGGCACGGTTGGCTATATTTGCTATCGTGGAAAAGAATCTGGGTTAATTGAATGAAGACCGGGCGGAAGCTTGTGAGGCTGTAGGCTTACAGTGACTCCGTCTGTGTCGTTTAAGGACCGAATCTTGGAGCCTTTCCTGGTCATGTTGAACGCATGCCTCTCCCTTAGCTGATCGCTTTGATGGGCTGATCGCGAATTCGAGTAGCTCAACTCAGGCCGGGAGTCGATAAGTATAAAGGGCGCCTCGGAAGGGAGCCATAGGCGTAAGTCCAGGCAGGTGAGTTAAAAGTCCTGAACACCCTGGCAGAAGGGTGATCCCTGAGAGTGCGGGCGCTGATCGAACCCGCGAAGTTGGTTCCTGAGCTGTCCCAAAGGTGACCTAAGGCTACTTTAGCTAAGTATGCCTGGGTGAGGGTTAGGAATACCCCCTCAGCTGAGTTGTAATTCAATTCGAGTCGCCGTCTCTCCCGGTTAGTGAGAACTTGACGGGCTTATCTCCAAAGTAGATGCACTAAATAATCTAATAGTTCAGGAATGATGATATGATGATGGTTTCATTATACCTGCTATGGTTAATATTGTTTGCTCCTAATAAAGTGAGTGCTCTAGTACATGTGCTAATATAGATGACAGGTTAATGATTATTAACTTGACATAAGCTTCAAAAGTTTCCTACGATATATCAGCTTTTATGCAAAATGTTATCAAGCTAGCCCACTTCATAGCAGCCTTGCATGATCCTTGGTGTCTTTATTTCTAGTTTTTGATGGGTAAGTCTAGATGAGTACCTTCTCGTACTCAGGGTTTATTTCCCACCTGTTGCATATGACCTATTCTATCATGGGTGCTGCAAGTATTGCCTTCTCCCGGCTGGGGATGAAGACTAGACCGTTGGGCGCGATCTCTACTAGTGTTTTTATCTGAAGATGCTTTTGTGGAACATGATCCTTACCTGGCAATGTATTTGAACTTATGAAGTTATGTATCGAACTATGTTGCTTCCGCTAATCAAACCTGGTTTGTAATATTTTATTTCCAACTCCGATGGATGTAATCCGCACGCTACTTGTGAACTGATGTAACGAATGATGTGTTATGTTGAACTGAATACGATCTTGGTTTGTATGCGAAAGTTGTTTGAAATCCTTCGAGATTTCCAGACTACCGGGGTTATGAGGGCCTAAGTACAGGAATTTGATCGCTTCGGTGATTGTTTTTGTACTTACGTTTGTTGGCATTTCTTAACGTCATTACCAAGATAGATAAACGACCCATCCTAGGTAACGGCACTAGAAATACTTATTGGTATTTATTAGCATCATCACTATGAATGTAGCATTTCAACCATTCATAGATAATAATGTTAAAAAATACACTGATGGTTCAGGCTCAATCCGCAAGCGCACAGATCTATCATTATAGCATTTCACCTAGAGTATTCCAGGTATCATTATTTATATTTTCCCATGGGAAGGCAATAGCTAATCATGGATATTGGATAGCTCAATGTTAATAATATAGCATAATAATTAATTGTTCATCAGGGGTAAGTGAAACATTGATAAATTGGGGATAGTGAAGTTTTAGCATTGATAAATTAAAGATAATGAAGTTTCACACAAGCTTATATGAGCATCTCTATCAGGGGTAAAGAAAGATAATTGAATAAAAGAATAAAGAATAAAAGAATAAACCTAACTAGAACAATCTATTATAGTTATTGTCAAGAATTCTAGCAAGTCATACAATTAATATAAACATGGTTAGATTAACATCTAGATGGATTGGGAGAATGCCTAAGGTCTGGTCTGCCAGCTCCCCGCATTGCTTTAGACTCCTACACCATACCCGAACGTGGGGGAATACGAGGGACGGACAAGGCTGTCACCACCTGCCGCCTACCCCACTATCGTGGAGTACGAACTGCAATTACCCGTTCCATTGTATCCAAGTACCACACTTGCATACACGAAAACCACATATGTCCCCCTAGGTCCCCGACCCTACGGATCGACAGGCACAGAACATATGCGAATCCGAAGACTTGGTAAACCACCATCCAGACATTAGTCTAAACATAATTACACTAACTATATGTTTAGTTAAGATCAAAGCTCTAATCATCATGATCAACATACTTGAACTATTAGATTATTTAGTGCATCTACTTTGGAGATAAGCCCGTCAAGTTCTCACTAACCGGGAGAGACGGCGACTCGAATTGAATTACAACTCAGCTGAGGGGGTATTCCTAACCCTCACCCAGGCATACTTAGCTAAAGTAGCCTTAGGTCACCTTTGGGACAGCTCAGGAACCAACTTCGCGGGTTCGATCAGCGCCCGCACTCTCAGGGATCACCCTTCTGCCAGGGTGTTCAGGACTTTTAACTCACCTGCCTGGACTTACGCCTATGGCTCCCTTCCGAGGCGCCCTTTATACTTATCGACTCCCGGCCTGAGTTGAGCTACTCGAATTCGCGATCAGCCCATCAAAGCGATCAGCTAAGGGAGAGGCATGCGTTCAACATGACCAGGAAAGGCTCCAAGATTCGGTCCTTAAACGACACAGACGGAGTCACTGTAAGCCTACAGCCTCACAAGCTTCCGCCCGGTCTTCATTCAATTAACCCAGATTCTTTTCCACGATAGCAAATATAGCCAACCGTGCCACAAGTATCTCCCTATAACTCGCGGGTGACAGGGAATCACCCGGCTTCTACCGATTAAAGCAGGGCTAAGCATCTACTCGAACCTGAGCTACATAGGATTCAGGTATGCTCTCTGGACAAGGATGAAATATCAATGCAGCAAGTGTTTTCATACAACACCTATAACTTAATGCAACAATACATATAACATATATATACTCAATTGCATTTTAGAATATAGGAGGCTTATAATGCTCCGGGGCTTGCCTTTCACGAAACTACAAGGAACGTGGTCCGGGCAGTCAACGATGGCCTCGTCTGGCACCTCTCCTGCGGGCTGCACCTCCGGAATTTTTGGTGTTGTATGAAAACACTTGCTGCATTGATATTTCATCCTTGTCCAGAGAGCATACCTGAATCCTATGTAGCTCAGGTTCGAGTAGATGCTTAGCCCTGCTTTAATCGGTAGAAGCCGGGTGATTCCCTGTCACCCGCGAGTTATAGGGAGATACTTGTGGCACGGTTGGCTATATTTGCTATCGTGGAAAAGAATCTGGGTTAATTGAATGAAGACCGGGCGGAAGCTTGTGAGGCTGTAGGCTTACAGTGACTCCGTCTGTGTCGTTTAAGGACCGAATCTTGGAGCCTTTCCTGGTCATGTTGAACGCATGCCTCTCCCTTAGCTGATCGCTTTGATGGGCTGATCGCGAATTCGAGTAGCTCAACTCAGGCCGGGAGTCGATAAGTATAAAGGGCGCCTCGGAAGGGAGCCATAGGCGTAAGTCCAGGCAGGTGAGTTAAAAGTCCTGAACACCCTGGCAGAAGGGTGATCCCTGAGAGTGCGGGCGCTGATCGAACCCGCGAAGTTGGTTCCTGAGCTGTCCCAAAGGTGACCTAAGGCTACTTTAGCTAAGTATGCCTGGGTGAGGGTTAGGAATACCCCCTCAGCTGAGTTGTAATTCAATTCGAGTCGCCGTCTCTCCCGGTTAG
>JAHUYU010003522.1:0-26218 GCA_030439765.1 Tripidium arundinaceum
GCATGTATCGGGGACCCATCACCAGTTATCTGGCAGGAAGTTAACAGGTTTTGTTGTTCAAAACGTATTTAGGCCAACCTTTCCCCTATTGATAATTTCTGTTCTCTAGTTAAACAATGTGGCTTGATTGATCTTGTGTAAAGCAGGCTTGCTTATATCTAGACTAACAAACTTACTACTAGCCCTGCGTTTGAGCGCTTGGATCATAGTTTTGCTCATGCACAATGGTGTTAGATTTTCTCAAACACAGTAATGTACCATCTTCCCTTGCTATACAGTGATCATGCCCCTATCCTAGCGGTGACGAATTCCAAAACCCCCAGACAAAAGAGAAGGTTTCGTTTTGAAAAAGTACGCAGGAGCTTGCTGAAGTATAACAGCACCTGCTGGACTGGCCCAGGCTGAACTTGACCAACTTCACAATTCCTCGGTAGACAAACTTGTCAAATACTACAAAGATTAAAAAAAAGGGCACCAGATTTACAATTGATCTAGCAAAGGGCTCCCCTCTTTCGCAAGAATAAACAAGCCTCCATCACCTCTCGAGATCCTCAAGTCTTTGTCCAGGTAGGTAATCAAGAGCCAGGATCGAGCTCTGTTGTTGCCGGGAATTGGTACCTTGAGGGGTGGCTGCCCAGAAATGGACCCTGCAATGCTAGCAAATGCTTGCTGCAATGGATTCAGCGCCTGCTGGACTGGCCCCAGGCTGATCTTCTGCCCAAATATATCAACTTGTTGAGGTAGATCCACAGATGATGATATTGCCGGAGGCTGAAAGCTCCCCTCCTTAAATTGGACCTGCATTCAGTTAATCGCCAGCATGTAAGTTTGATCATCTACACATTATCACATGACAACTTAAATAGCTGACAAATTATCACAAGAAATGTTAGCATCTGGCGTCTGCACACTGAAGTGTCATTTGAGAAGTGTGATGCATCAAATTTGGCAGAGAGCAAAACAAAATTGTAGAAAGGAACTCCACATTTCAAACAAGCAATCAACTGTTGTCTTGGGGCTATCCCAGAAAATGAATAATGTATCCAAACAGGTTAGCGCGATCAATTTGTACCTCTATTCTTGATGGACTTTGGACCTCGAAAGAGGCGGTTGCACTGAATGAAAATGAAGCGAATGGAGTCGTAAGGGTCGAAGTATTGACTATCGTCATGCTTTTGGAGTCAATTGCTTGGGATATCTGCTTTACTTTGACCAAAGGTGTTGCCCCAGCAGCTAGAATAGGCAGAAGCTCAGAATATGCCGTATATCTGCAAGTCAATGACCAAACATGATAAGGCAACCATTTGACCTTGAGATAATCGTATCAAGAAGGTACAGAAAACAAAGCACCAGCAAACTCGATGATCTGATCAGAAGCAGATCATGCTGTGCGCGCGCGCACATATGTATCATGATCATCTATTATGTCATTGTTAAATATGGAGTATATCCTTGAACAAGAGGATATTAGACCTAATCCATTTAAGATTACATAGCAATGGTCCATCTGATGAGTTACCAGGCTCTCAACCAAACGAATAAATAGGTAAGCCCCCAACAAAGTTGCATGGCTAAAGAAGCTGTTCAGTTCTGAGTAGGGAGGAATGCAGATGCGTTGGGAGCATATGGATCGTACCGTACCCAATCATTACAGATTTCAGCCCACCTCTCAATGATTTGAATGGTATGGCCAGGAATGATTAGTCACCAGGTTTCAGTGACAAACCAGGATTCAATCGATCCTGGCCAGGATCAAAACTTGGTCTGTCACCAATCAGGTGCTGCCGAACAAGGGCCTTAAGCGGCCCGCCCTACCCATTTCCCAAGTCCCAGCTGAAATCGGCTTGCCACTGCCAGGCAAGCGAGCGAAATCGAATGGCTCCCCTCTTCGCCGCGGCGTCCCACGCGTCCCCTCCTCCCCTCGCCCCCCTCGACCGCCCCGCCAGCGGCCGCCTAGTCCGTGGCACCCTCAGGCCCCACACCTCGGGCCTCCGCCTGCGCCGCCCCCGGGGGCAGCCGGGCGCGGCCGCGGGCGTGGCCGAGGGAGCATCCCCGACGAGTGGGGCGAGCGCTCGCCGCCGGGCGCCCCCGAGCCCCCGCGCAGCCCGACCCGCCCATCGACGACGACGAGTGGGACGCGACGACTCCGCCGACGGCAACTCACGCCCTATCGTCGCCGACGAGTGGGGCGAGCCCGGGGCGCCCGAGCCCGAGCCGCCCTCCGCCGCGGACCCGCCTAGCCCCGCCGCAGACGACGAGTGGGAGGAGGAGCCGGAGGCGCCGGCGCGGCCCCGGCCCCGGCTTCGGCGGAGGAGGAGGAAGACGAGCAGGGCGGTGAAGAGGGAGGAGGTCAAGCGCTGCCTGGTGGACACGGTGTACGGCTCCGACCTCGGCTTCCGGGCGTCCACGGAGGTCAGGGGGGAGGTCGTCGAGCTAGTCACCCAGCTCGAGGCGGCTAACCCCACTACCGCGCCCGTCGAGGCGCCGGATCTCCTCGACGGCAACTGGATCCTCATGTGAGTTCTTGCTATGCCCAAACATGTCATGTGACCTTTTGTCTGTTCCTAGTAAGTTGGTCGATCGATCGATTATTCAGGGCTGATGAGCTGTGTTGCTACTTGCTACTGCTGATAAGTGATAATCATCCGTGTGGCCATACATTCAAATCATTGAGAGGTGGGCTGAAATCTGTAATGATTGGGTACGGTACGATCCATATGCTCCCAACGCATCTGCATTCCTCCCTACTCAGAACTGAACAGCTTCTTTAGCCATGCAACTTTTGTTGGGGGCTTACCTATTTATTCGTTTGGTTGAGAGCCTGGTAACTCATCAGATGGACCATTGCTATGTAATCTTAAATGGATTAGGTCTAATATCCTCTTGTTCAAGGATATACTCCATATTTAACAATGACATAATAGATGATCATGATACATATGTGCGCGCGCGCACAGCATGATCTGCTTCTGATCAGATCATCGAGTTTGCTGGTGCTTTGTTTCTGTACCTTCTTGATACGATTATCTCAAGGTCAAATGGTTGCCTTATCATGTTTGGTCATTGACTTGCAGATATACGGCATATTCTGAGCTTCTGCCTATTCTAGCTGCTGGGGCAACACCTTTGGTCAAAGTAAAGCAGATATCCCAAGCAATTGACTCCAAAAGCATGACGATAGTCAATACTTCGACCCTTACGACTCCATTCGCTTCATTTTCATTCAGTGCAACCGCCTCTTTCGAGGTCCAAAGTCCATCAAGAATAGAGGTACAAATTGATCGCGCTAACCTGTTTGGATACATTATTCATTTTCTGGGATAGCCCAAGACAACAGTTGATTGCTTGTTTGAAATGTGGAGTTCCTTTCTACAATTTTGTTTTGCTCTCTGCCAAATTTGATGCATCACACTTCTCAAATGACACTTCAGTGTGCAGACGCCAGATGCTAACATTTCTTGTGATAATTTGTCAGCTATTTAAGTTGTCATGTGATAATGTGTAGATGATCAAACTTACATGCTGGCGATTAACTGAATGCAGGTCAATTTAAGGAGGGGAGCTTTCAGCCTCCGGCAATATCATCATCTGTGGATCTACCTCAACAAGTTGATATATTTGGGCAGAAGATCAGCTGGGGCCAGTCCAGCAGGCGCTGAATCCATTGCAGCAAGCATTTGCTAGCATTGCAGGGTCCATTTCTGGCAGCCACCCCTCAAGGTACCAATTCCCGGCAACAACAGAGCTCGATCCTGGCTCTTGATTACCTACCTGGACAAAGACTTGAGGATCTCGAGAGGTGATGGAGGCTTGTTTATTCTTGCGAAAGAGGGGAGCCCTTTGCTAGATCAATTGTAAATCTGGTGCCCTTTTTTTTAATCTTTGTAGTATTTGACAAGTTTGTCTACCGAGGAATTGTGAAGTTTGGTCAAGTTCAGCCTGGGGCCAGTCCAGCAGGTGCTGTTATACTTCAGCAAGCTCCTGCGTACTTTTTCAAAACGAAACCTTCTCTTTTGTCTGGGGGTTTTGGAATTCGTCACCGCTAGGATAGGGGCATGATCACTGTATAGCAAGGGAAGATGGTACATTACTGTGTTTGAGAAAATCTAACACCATTGTGCATGAGCAAAACTATGATCCAAGCGCTCAAACGCAGGGCTAGTAGTAAGTTTGTTAGTCTAGATATAAGCAAGCCTGCTTTACACAAGATCAATCAAGCCACATTGTTTAACTAGAGAACAGAAATTATCAATAGGGGAAAGGTTGGCCTAAATACGTTTTGAACAACAAAACCTGTTAACTTCCTGCCAGATAACTGGTGATGGGTCCCCGATACATGCATATCAGAATGAATCTAACGCGTGCTGCTAACAATGCAGCGTTTTCAGTTCATGTTGCTCATTATTTATAGACCGATTACATCAAAGACTTGGCCAAAGTTGCTCCTAAACTTGAGCAGCCAACTCCGCTCCCTAAAGACTAGGACACCATCACCTGACTGCAACTAACAGCTCCTTACTGGGACTGCAACCAGAACATTTCAGCGAGTGGTTTTTCAGCCGATACGTTCATACCGGTAGCAACAACTAAGAAGATGCTTCAACAGTAACAACTGAGATGATGCTTTTGAGTGATAGTTCATAAAGGAGACTTACTTCTGAAGGAAATTTAGACGGCAATGACAGGTAAATTTTAAACAGAAAAAAGCACTTAAAAAGGAACTATCAACTCTGAGGTCGTGATTAGTACACCTTCACATTTTCTTCACTAAACGTCTAAACCCCTTAAAAGATACACGATTGCTAGATGTAACTACAGAACTATCCCTATCAGAAAACCATCCGAATCATTGCCTGGTGTCGTTATTGTACAATGACACCTCCAATGCATTACTGCTCCTTGCTCAGAAAATTGAAGAGAACAATGTCCTTGGCTTTTACTCATGCCTATTGGGTTTCTTGATACAAACAGATTACATCCTTCATTGTCATCATCAGTCCTGATGTTTGCTGGAAAGATTCGAGGGTACTCAAGGTTAGACGAGATTCGTCAAAACATATGGTACAATGGCAGTGTACAGATATCTATTCGGATAACAATGGATATGCATAATGAAGAAAGCACACTACTGCTACCTTAATATAATTATGATCAAAGTGGTCAGAGACTTCCATGATCATTCTTCAGACATGTACCAACCTTGATGAATGACGACACTATTCAGACATGGGAATACACAAGATAGCTACATGGTCATAAATATTGATGCTTAGCTGGAAACCACAACGAACACCAGCAGTAGTGAAGTAAAAAAATGTCAACAGCACATACAAAAATCTCAACATAAAATGTCTCACAACAATTAGCTTTGGACATTATTTCTTTCTCCTGTTTATGTATATATTTCTTCCATTTCAATCATCTGATTTTCGGAGTGAGAAATTTCTGAAAAGTTTACCATTCTCTGTAGCAGGTGATATTATGTTCAATGTGTGACACAGGCTGCTAGCACTGACACAGGCTGCTAGCATGACAAAAAAAACTCAGCAAGGTAACAGATAGACAAAGGATCAGGAACCTGAAAAAGAAACTAAAATTCTTAAGTAATGAAATGTGAAAGAGAAAACCTGTCAGTATAGTTGGAAAGCTGTGTACTCTACCTGATTTTCACGTCACACAAGATCACACATCCTGCATCCTTCTGAACACCTCATGAACAGATGAGGGATCTACATCACACCTGACACCCCTCACCTCCATACTGTACAAAGAGATATTCTCTCGAAGACATTGGAGGGGCAAAAGATCTGATACCAGGGCTAGATCTTGGTTGGGCAGTAAAGGTTCCCTTTGGTTAAGTGAATAGTACACATCCGCCAGGAGAAGCCAGACAAGGTCAGCATCATACAGGCAAGGCCTGCCAATGCCCTTATAGCAGCTTCCTGCAAACCTGTCAAACTACTGTAGGCAATGCCTACCACAAGGCCACAGACCTTCTTTAGCACACTTTCTAGTGCGACAGCACTTCTCTTGTTCGAAGATATTGCAGCGATCATGTCCAGGACTGCAATCTGAATCTTTGGCTCGAGATCTCAGCCATAGGTTCCTCTGAGGTAAGCGAGGTATCCCTATATGGTAAAATGATTGCTTTTTCATCCATCTTTGACATTCGTCGAATGGAGATAAAGCCAGCAACCTCCAAACAATAGATCCATCCTTATGAAACCGGCGTACATAAAAATCACCGCCAGACATGCCAATTGCTCTACTCAACACTTCGGTGCACTTCCTAACAACCGGCTGCAAAACAACAGTATGGTAAGTGAATAACGTACACCTCAGGAAGGTAGCATACAATCAGGTTAAAGTTAGAGCAAAAGCAGATACCCCATAAACTAAATGTAACATGAAAACTTAAAGTCCAGGAGCCAAGAAAATATAAACACATATATATTTACTGTTTATTGCCTAATACTCCCTCCGTTTTTATTTAGATGTCGTATCTGTTTCTTGAAAAAAGTAGCAATTGCATGTCGTATTTTGGTCTAAGTGCTTCATTAGGATGGATCTATTGTTTGGAGGTTGCTGGCTTTATCTCCATTCCGACGAATGTCAAAGATGGATGAAAAAGCAATCATTTTACCATATAGGGATACCTCGCTTACCTCAGAGGAACCTATGGCTGAGATCTCGAGCCAAAAGATTCAGATTGCAGTCCTGGACATGATCGCTGCAATATCTTCGAACAAGAGAAGTGGCTGTCGCACTAGAAAGTGTGCTAAAGAAGGTCTGTGGCCTTGTGGTAGGCATTGCCTACAGTAGTTTGACAGGTTTGCAGGAAGCTGCTATAAGGGCATTGGCAGGCCTTGCCTGTATGGATGCTGACCTTGTCTGGCTTCTCCTGGCGGATGTGTACTATTCACTTAACCAAAGGGAACCTTTACTGCCCAACCAAGATCTAGCCCTGGTATCAGATCTTTTGCCCCCTCCAATGTCTTCGAGAGAATATCTCTTTGTACAGTATGGAGGTGAGGGTGTCAGTGTGATGTAGATCCCTCATCTGTTCATGAGGTGTTCAGAAGGATGCAGGATGTGTGATCTTGTGTGACGTGAAAATCAGGTAGAGTACACAGCTTTCCAACTATACTGACAGGTTTCTCTTTCACATTTCATTACTTAAGAATTTTAGTTTCTTTTTCAGGTTCCTGATCCTTTGTCTATCTGTTACCTTGCTGAGTTTTTTTTGTCATGCTAGCAGCCTGTGTCAGTGCTAGCAGCCTGTGTCACACATTGACATAATATCACCTGCTACAGAGAATGGTAAACTTTTTCAGAAATTTTCTCACTCCGAAAATCAGATGATTGAAATGGAAGAAATATATACATAAACAGGAGAAAGAAATAATGTCCAAAGCTAATTGTTGTGAGACATTTTATGTTGAGATTTTTGTATGTGCTGTTGACATTTTTTTACTTCACTACTGCTGGTGTTCGTTGTGGTTTCCAGCTAAGCATCAATATTTATGACCATGTAGCTATCTTGTGTATTCCCCTTGTCTGAATAGTGTCGTCATTCATCAAGGTTGGTACATGTCTGAAGAATGATCATGGAAGTCTCTGACCACTTTGATCATAATTATATTAAGGTAGCAGTAGTGTGCTTTCTTCATTATGCATATCCATTGTTATCCGAATAGATATCTGTACACTGCCATTGTACCATATGTTTTGACGAATCTCGTCTAACCTTGAGTACCCTCGAAATCTTTCCAGCAAACATCAGGACTGATGATGACAATGAAGGATGTAATCTGTTTGTATCAAGAAACCCAATAGGCATGAGTAAAAGCCAAGGACATTGTTCTCTTCAATTTTCTGAGCAAGGAGCAGTAATGCATTGGAGGTGTCATTGTACAATAACGACACCAGGCAATGATTCGGATGGTTTTCTGATAGGGATAGTTCTGTAGTTACATCTAGCAATCGTGTATCTTTTAAGGGGTTTAGACGTTTAGTGAAGAAAATGTGAAGGTGTACTAATCACGACCTCAGAGTTGATAGTTCCTTTTTAAGTGCTTTTTTCTGTTTAAAATTTACCTGTCATTGCCGTCTAAATTTCCTTCAGAAGTAAGTCTCCTTTATGAACTATCAACTCAAAAGCATCATCTCAGTTGTTACTGTGAAGCATCTTTCTTAGTTGTTGCACCGTATGAACGTATCGGCTGAAAAACCACTCGCTGAAATGTTCTGGTTGCAGTCCCAGTAAGGAGCTGTTAGTTGCAGTCAGGTGATGGTGTCCTAGTCTTTAGGGAGCGGAGTTGGCTGCTCAAGTTTAGGAGCAACTTTGGCCAGTCTTTGATGTAATCGGTCTATAATAATGAGCAACATGAACTGAAAACGCTGCATTGTTAGCAGCACGCGTTAGATTCATTCTGATATGCATGTATCGGGGACCCATCACCAGTTATCTGGCAGGAAGTTAACAGGTTTTTGTTGTTCAAACGTATTTAGGCCAACCTTTCCCCTATTGATAATTTCTGTTCTCTAGTTAAACAATGTGGCTTGATTGATCTTGTGTAAAGCAGGCTTGCTTATATCTAGACTAACAAACTTACTACTAGCCCTGCGTTTGAGCGCTTGGATCATAGTTTTGCTCATGCACAATGGTGTTAGATTTTCTCAAACACAGTAATGTACCATCTTCCCTTGCTATACAGTGATCATGCCCCTATCCTAGCGGTGACGAATTCCAAAACCCCCAGACAAAAGAGAAGGTTTCGTTTTGAAAAAGTACGCAGGAGCTTGCTGAAGTATAACAGCACCTGCTGGACTGGCCCCAGGCTGAACTTGACCAAACTTCACAATTCCTCGGTAGACAAACTTGTCAAATACTACAAAGATTAAAAAAAAGGGCACCAGATTTACAATTGATCTAGCAAAGGGCTCCCCTCTTTCGCAAGAATAAACAAGCCTCCATCACCTCTCGAGATCCTCAAGTCTTTGTCCAGGTAGGTAATCAAGAGCCAGGATCGAGCTCTGTTGTTGCCGGGAATTGGTACCTTGAGGGGTGGCTGCCCAGAAATGGACCCTGCAATGCTAGCAAATGCTTGCTGCAATGGATTCAGCGCCTGCTGGACTGGCCCCAGGCTGATCTTCTGCCCAAATATATCAACTTGTTGAGGTAGATCCACAGATGATGATATTGCCGGAGGCTGAAAGCTCCCCTCCTTAAATTGGACCTGCATTCAGTTAATCGCCAGCATGTAAGTTTGATCATCTACACATTATCACATGACAACTTAAATAGCTGACAAATTATCACAAGAAATGTTAGCATCTGGCGTCTGCACACTGAAGTGTCATTTGAGAAGTGTGATGCATCAAATTTGGCAGAGAGCAAAACAAAATTGTAGAAAGGAACTCCACATTTCAAACAAGCAATCAACTGTTGTCTTGGGCTATCCCAGAAAATGAATAATGTATCCAAACAGGTTAGCGCGATCAATTTGTACCTCTATTCTTGATGGACTTTGGACCTCGAAAGAGGCGGTTGCACTGAATGAAAATGAAGCGAATGGAGTCGTAAGGGTCGAAGTATTGACTATCGTCATGCTTTTGGAGTCAATTGCTTGGGATATCTGCTTTACTTTGACCAAAGGTGTTGCCCCAGCAGCTAGAATAGGCAGAAGCTCAGAATATGCCGTATATCTGCAAGTCAATGACCAAACATGATAAGGCAACCATTTGACCTTGAGATAATCGTATCAAGAAGGTACAGAAACAAAGCACCAGCAAACTCGATGATCTGATCAGAAGCAGATCATGCTGTGCGCGCGCGCACATATGTATCATGATCATCTATTATGTCATTGTTAAATATGGAGTATATCCTTGAACAAGAGGATATTAGACCTAATCCATTTAAGATTACATAGCAATGGTCCATCTGATGAGTTACCAGGCTCTCAACCAAACGAATAAATAGGTAAGCCCCCAACAAAAGTTGCATGGCTAAAGAAGCTGTTCAGTTCTGAGTAGGGAGGAATGCAGATGCGTTGGGAGCATATGGATCGTACCGTACCCAATCATTACAGATTTCAGCCCACCTCTCAATGATTTGAATGGTATGGCCACACGGATGATTATCACTTATCAGCAGTAGCAAGTAGCAACACAGCTCATCAGCCCTGAATAATCGATCGATCGACCAACTTACTAGGAACAGACAAAAGGTCACATGACATGTTTGGGCATAGCAAGAACTCACATGAGGATCCAGTTGCCGTCGAGGAGATCCGGCGCCTCGACGGGCGCGGTAGTGGGGTTAGCCGCCTCGAGCTGGGTGACTAGCTCGACGACCTCCCCCCTGACCTCCGTGGACGCCCGGAAGCCGAGGTCGGAGCCGTACACCGTGTCCACCAGGCAGCGCTTGACCTCCTCCCTCTTCACCGCCTGCTCGTCCTCCTCCTCCTCCGCCGAAGCCGGGGCCGGGGCCGGCGCCGGCGCCTCCGGCTCCTCCTCCCACTCGTCGTCTGCGGCGGGGCTAGGCGGGTCCGCGGCGGAGGGCGGCTCGGGCTCGGGCGCCCCGGGCTCGCCCCACTCGTCGGCGACGATAGGGCGTGAGTTGCCGTCGGCGGAGTCGTCGCGGTCCCACTCGTCGTCGTCGATGGGCGGGTCGGGCTGCGCGGGGGGCTCGGGGGCGCCCGGCGGCGAGCGCTCGCCCCACTCGTCGGGGATGCTCCCTCGGCCACGCCCGCGGCCGCGCCCGGCTGCCCCCGGGGGGCGGCGCAGGCGGAGGCCCGAGGTGTGGGGCCTGAGGGTGCCACGGACTAGGCGGCCGCTGGCGGGGCGGTCGAGGGGGGCGAGGGGGAGGAGGGACGCGTGGGACGCCGCGGCGAAGAGGGGAGCCATTCGATTTCGCTCGCTTGCCTGGCAGTGGCAAGCCGATTTCAGCTGGGACTTGGGAAATGGGTAGGGCGGCCGCTTAAGGCCTTGTTCGGCAGCACCTGATTGGTGACAGACCAAGTTTTGATCCTGGCCAGGATCGATTGAATCCTGGTTTGTCACTGAAACCTGGTGACTAATCATTCCTGGCCAGGATCAAGTGGATCAAAACCTGGTCATTCAAAAGATGTGTTCGGCTGGAGGAAAGGAAACGGGGATAACAGAGCTGTACTTGTAAGCAAGCAATGAACATCCAGAAACAAATAAAGATCGCAACTTAAAGATCCAACGATAAAGATTGCAACATAAATAAACAATGTCACAAGTTACAAAAGATGGTAATCTGACCATTATCACAATCTTCAGCGACTGCAGGTATCTGAGCTGCATGCCGAGTAATCGGCCGCTCAAGTTAACACCACATCGAGGTCACAACAATGCTATTAATGGTATATGAGTGACTGGGAGTTGGGAGCCACCAGGCAGTAGTTTGCATCTGGTAACTCTAACGACACTACAGCAGAAATTTGACATATACATGAGTAGAATGGATCTCTTCAAAAAGGAAGACTAGGGGTTCCTACAAACATTTCTGTTCCATCATCACAACTTGCTCCACTCATCAACCATAGCCAGCCATGTCCCCACAAGAGTGGTCCTGCAAACAGGGCAACCAAAACACCAGTGGAACAAGTCAGTTGAGGGGGCAAAATAAGCAAAAGCTACCATGTGCTACGGTGCTGTAACAGGCTAGTTTCAGCGTGTCAATTACAGCAGCTTGTGTGACGTGCAAACGTCAGCTAACCTCAGCTACAATGTTGAAGACTGGCCTAAAAAGATTTCTAGTCATGCAAGTGTTAATGAGCATGAAGATCTCAACTCTAAACAAAATAGAACTGGCATCAGATTGTAAGGAGCGTAAGCAGCTAAACAAGTGCAGGCAAAGGAAATTAAACCACAAAGAAAATTCCATCCTTATGTACAGGCAAAGAACACAATAATTAAAAAACACCATAAGCAGCTCCTAATTCAAGCATTTTCTTGGACCTAGAATGAGCTACAACAAGTGCAGTAGCTCTGCTAATTGACTAAAACCCACCCCATTCCAACCCCATTCCAAATCAAATGAATTTGTTTTCACTCCAAATCAACAAGTACTGCTATTGCTGTCACACCATCAGAGTGGCAGCAGCACATGAAAATATTTTTACAAGTACAGATAAATTCCACCAAATAAAGATGCACCACTGGTGTGACTAGCATCTTCATGAATTAGCACAATTTGCTTTTATAAGAATGAAGAATAGGGATTATATGGCAATAAGTTTTCTGACGGACATATGATGGAATTTTCTTTGTGGTTTAATTTCCTTTGCCTGCACTTGTTTAGCTGCTTACGCTCCTTACAATCTGATGCCAGTTCTATTTTGTTTAGAGTTGAGATCTTCATGCTCATTAACACTTGCATGACTAGAAATCTTTTTAGGCCAGTCTTCAACATTGTAGCTGAGGTTAGCTGACGTTTGCACGTCACACAAGCTGCTGTAATTGACACGCTGAAACTAGCCTGTTACAGCACCGTAGCACATGGTAGCTTTTGCTTATTTTGCCCCCTCAACTGACTTGTTCCACTGGTGTTTTGGTTGCCCTGTTTGCAGGACCACTCTTGTGGGGACATGGCTGGCTATGGTTGATGAGTGGAGCAAGTTGTGATGATGGAACAGAAATGTTTGTAGGAACCCCTAGTCTTCCTTTTTGAAGAGATCCATTCTACTCATGTATATGTCAAATTTCTGCTGTAGTGTCGTTAGAGTTACCAGATGCAAACTACTGCCTGGTGGCTCCCAACTCCCAGTCACTCATATACCATTAATAGCATTGTTGTGACCTCGATGTGGTGTTAACTTGAGCGGCCGATTACTCGGCATGCAGCTCAGATACCTGCAGTCGCTGAAGATTGTGATAATGGTCAGATTACCATCTTTTGTAACTTGTGACATTGTTTATTTATGTTGCAATCTTTATCGTTGGATCTTTAAGTTGCGATCTTTATTTGTTTCTGGATGTTCATTGCTTGCTTACAAGTACAGCTCTGTTATCCCCGTTTCCTTTCCTCCAGCCGAACACATCTTTTGAATGACCAGGTTTTGATCCACTTGATCCTGGCCAGGAATGATTAGTCACCAGGTTTCAGTGACAAACCAGGATTCAATCGATCCTGGCCAGGATCAAAACTTGGTCTGTCACCAATCAGGTGCTGCCGAACAAGGCCTTAAGCGGCCGCCCTACCCATTTCCCAAGTCCCAGCTGAAATCGGCTTGCCACTGCCAGGCAAGCGAGCGAAATCGAATGGCTCCCCTCTTCGCCGCGGCGTCCCACGCGTCCCTCCTCCCCCTCGCCCCCCTCGACCGCCCCGCCAGCGGCCGCCTAGTCCGTGGCACCCTCAGGCCCCACACCTCGGGCCTCCGCCTGCGCCGCCCCCCGGGGGCAGCCGGGCGCGGCCGCGGGCGTGGCCGAGGGAGCATCCCCGACGAGTGGGGCGAGCGCTCGCCGCCGGGCGCCCCCGAGCCCCCCGCGCAGCCCGACCCGCCCATCGACGACGACGAGTGGGACCGCGACGACTCCGCCGACGGCAACTCACGCCCTATCGTCGCCGACGAGTGGGGCGAGCCCGGGGCGCCCGAGCCCGAGCCGCCCTCCGCCGCGGACCCGCCTAGCCCCGCCGCAGACGACGAGTGGGAGGAGGAGCCGGAGGCGCCGGCGCCGGCCCCGGCCCCGGCTTCGGCGGAGGAGGAGGAGGACGAGCAGGCGGTGAAGAGGGAGGAGGTCAAGCGCTGCCTGGTGGACACGGTGTACGGCTCCGACCTCGGCTTCCGGGCGTCCACGGAGGTCAGGGGGGAGGTCGTCGAGCTAGTCACCCAGCTCGAGGCGGCTAACCCCACTACCGCGCCCGTCGAGGCGCCGGATCTCCTCGACGGCAACTGGATCCTCATGTGAGTTCTTGCTATGCCCAAACATGTCATGTGACCTTTTGTCTGTTCCTAGTAAGTTGGTCGATCGATCGATTATTCAGGGCTGATGAGCTGTGTTGCTACTTGCTACTGCTGATAAGTGATAATCATCCGTGTGGCCATACCATTCAAATCATTGAGAGGTGGGCTGAAATCTGTAATGATTGGGTACGGTACGATCCATATGCTCCCAACGCATCTGCATTCCTCCCTACTCAGAACTGAACAGCTTCTTTAGCCATGCAACTTTTGTTGGGGGCTTACCTATTTATTCGTTTGGTTGAGAGCCTGGTAACTCATCAGATGGACCATTGCTATGTAATCTTAAATGGATTAGGTCTAATATCCTCTTGTTCAAGGATATACTCCATATTTAACAATGACATAATAGATGATCATGATACATATGTGCGCGCGCGCACAGCATGATCTGCTTCTGATCAGATCATCGAGTTTGCTGGTGCTTTGTTTCTGTACCTTCTTGATACGATTATCTCAAGGTCAAATGGTTGCCTTATCATGTTTGGTCATTGACTTGCAGATATACGGCATATTCTGAGCTTCTGCCTATTCTAGCTGCTGGGGCAACACCTTTGGTCAAAGTAAAGCAGATATCCCAAGCAATTGACTCCAAAAGCATGACGATAGTCAATACTTCGACCCTTACGACTCCATTCGCTTCATTTTCATTCAGTGCAACCGCCTCTTTCGAGGTCCAAAGTCCATCAAGAATAGAGGTACAAATTGATCGCGCTAACCTGTTTGGATACATTATTCATTTTCTGGGATAGCCCAAGACAACAGTTGATTGCTTGTTTGAAATGTGGAGTTCCTTTCTACAATTTTGTTTTGCTCTCTGCCAAATTTGATGCATCACACTTCTCAAATGACACTTCAGTGTGCAGACGCCAGATGCTAACATTTCTTGTGATAATTTGTCAGCTATTTAAGTTGTCATGTGATAATGTGTAGATGATCAAACTTACATGCTGGCGATTAACTGAATGCAGGTCCAATTTAAGGAGGGGAGCTTTCAGCCTCCGGCAATATCATCATCTGTGGATCTACCTCAACAAGTTGATATATTTGGGCAGAAGATCAGCCTGGGGCCAGTCCAGCAGGCGCTGAATCCATTGCAGCAAGCATTTGCTAGCATTGCAGGGTCCATTTCTGGGCAGCCACCCCTCAAGGTACCAATTCCCGGCAACAACAGAGCTCGATCCTGGCTCTTGATTACCTACCTGGACAAAGACTTGAGGATCTCGAGAGGTGATGGAGGCTTGTTTATTCTTGCGAAAGAGGGGAGCCCTTTGCTAGATCAATTGTAAATCTGGTGCCCTTTTTTTTAATCTTTGTAGTATTTGACAAGTTTGTCTACCGAGGAATTGTGAAGTTTGGTCAAGTTCAGCCTGGGGCCAGTCCAGCAGGTGCTGTTATACTTCAGCAAGCTCCTGCGTACTTTTTCAAAACGAAACCTTCTCTTTTGTCTGGGGGTTTTGGAATTCGTCACCGCTAGGATAGGGGCATGATCACTGTATAGCAAGGGAAGATGGTACATTACTGTGTTTGAGAAAATCTAACACCATTGTGCATGAGCAAAACTATGATCCAAGCGCTCAAACGCAGGGCTAGTAGTAAGTTTGTTAGTCTAGATATAAGCAAGCCTGCTTTACACAAGATCAATCAAGCCACATTGTTTAACTAGAGAACAGAAATTATCAATAGGGGAAAGGTTGGCCTAAATACGTTTTGAACAACAAAACCTGTTAACTTCCTGCCAGATAACTGGTGATGGGTCCCCGATACATGCATATCAGAATGAATCTAACGCGTGCTGCTAACAATGCAGCGTTTTCAGTTCATGTTGCTCATTATTTATAGACCGATTACATCAAAGACTTGGCCAAAGTTGCTCCTAAACTTGAGCAGCCAACTCCGCTCCCTAAAGACTAGGACACCATCACCTGACTGCAACTAACAGCTCCTTACTGGGACTGCAACCAGAACATTTCAGCGAGTGGTTTTTCAGCCGATACGTTCATACCGGTAGCAACAACTAAGAAGATGCTTCAACAGTAACAACTGAGATGATGCTTTTGAGTTGATAGTTCATAAAGGAGACTTACTTCTGAAGGAAATTTAGACGGCAATGACAGGTAAATTTTAAACAGAAAAAAGCACTTAAAAAGGAACTATCAACTCTGAGGTCGTGATTAGTACACCTTCACATTTTCTTCACTAAACGTCTAAACCCCTTAAAAGATACACGATTGCTAGATGTAACTACAGAACTATCCCTATCAGAAAACCATCCGAATCATTGCCTGGTGTCGTTATTGTACAATGACACCTCCAATGCATTACTGCTCCTTGCTCAGAAAATTGAAGAGAACAATGTCCTTGGCTTTTACTCATGCCTATTGGGTTTCTTGATACAAACAGATTACATCCTTCATTGTCATCATCAGTCCTGATGTTTGCTGGAAAGATTTCGAGGGTACTCAAGGTTAGACGAGATTCGTCAAAACATATGGTACAATGGCAGTGTACAGATATCTATTCGGATAACAATGGATATGCATAATGAAGAAAGCACACTACTGCTACCTTAATATAATTATGATCAAAGTGGTCAGAGACTTCCATGATCATTCTTCAGACATGTACCAACCTTGATGAATGACGACACTATTCAGACATGGGGAATACACAAGATAGCTACATGGTCATAAATATTGATGCTTAGCTGGAAACCACAACGAACACCAGCAGTAGTGAAGTAAAAAAATGTCAACAGCACATACAAAAATCTCAACATAAAATGTCTCACAACAATTAGCTTTGGACATTATTTCTTTCTCCTGTTTATGTATATATTTCTTCCATTTCAATCATCTGATTTTCGGAGTGAGAAAATTTCTGAAAAAGTTTACCATTCTCTGTAGCAGGTGATATTATGTTCAATGTGTGACACAGGCTGCTAGCACTGACACAGGCTGCTAGCATGACAAAAAAAACTCAGCAAGGTAACAGATAGACAAAGGATCAGGAACCTGAAAAAGAAACTAAAATTCTTAAGTAATGAAATGTGAAAGAGAAAACCTGTCAGTATAGTTGGAAAGCTGTGTACTCTACCTGATTTTCACGTCACACAAGATCACACATCCTGCATCCTTCTGAACACCTCATGAACAGATGAGGGATCTACATCACACCTGACACCCTCACCTCCATACTGTACAAAGAGATATTCTCTCGAAGACATTGGAGGGGGCAAAAGATCTGATACCAGGGCTAGATCTTGGTTGGGCAGTAAAGGTTCCCTTTGGTTAAGTGAATAGTACACATCCGCCAGGAGAAGCCAGACAAGGTCAGCATCCATACAGGCAAGGCCTGCCAATGCCCTTATAGCAGCTTCCTGCAAACCTGTCAAACTACTGTAGGCAATGCCTACCACAAGGCCACAGACCTTCTTTAGCACACTTTCTAGTGCGACAGCACTTCTCTTGTTCGAAGATATTGCAGCGATCATGTCCAGGACTGCAATCTGAATCTTTTGGCTCGAGATCTCAGCCATAGGTTCCTCTGAGGTAAGCGAGGTATCCCTATATGGTAAAATGATTGCTTTTTCATCCATCTTTGACATTCGTCGGAATGGAGATAAAGCCAGCAACCTCCAAACAATAGATCCATCCTTATGAAACCGGCGTACATAAAAATCACCGCCAGACATGCCAATTGCTCTACTCAACACTTCGGTGCACTTCCTAACAACCGGCTGCAAAACAACAGTATGGTAAGTGAATAACGTACACCTCAGGAAGGTAGCATACAATCAGGTTAAAGTTAGAGCAAAAGCAGATACCCCATAAACTAAATGTAACATGAAAACTTAAAGTCCAGGAGCCAAGAAAATATAAACACATATATATTTACTGTTTATTGCCTAATACTCCCTCCGTTTTTATTTAGATGTCGTATCTGTTTCTTGAAAAAAGTAGCAATTGCATGTCGTATTTTGGTCTAAGTGCTTCATTAGGAGAGGCGTGTAGTTAAGAGACGCCTAGTTCCTTCCATGGAATAATTAAATCTGCATGCAGGTGAGCTGTGCGCATGAGAAAGATTTGCATGCAGGGAGATAGAGGGACGCGAGTGCTGAGTATGATGCAGCATTAATCGCACGGAGCAGAAAAACGAGAAGGATCAACTCCGCATTGATCTCCTCCTTGGTCTGTGCACCAAAGGCAAATACGACATCTAAATAGAAACGGAGGGAGTATGTCAAAAATCCATAGATATCCAAACTGACCACTATAATTCCTGACCCAAGCTCAAACATATAAATTAGGTCTCCTTCCATTGCCAACTACCTGTTCCATGACTAGAATACAACTGAAATTTAAAGAAATATTATGGAAGATATGAAAAGTCAACAAGTTGAACTAAAAGCTAAAGTAGGCAACATCATGCACTGTGTCAAATTCAGATGTTCCACCTGAATAATGTTCAAAACCATATTGGGAGCCCCATAAAAACTAATAAAAGAAAAGAAGAGGGGGACTAGACCCCTACACCACATGTCTGGTCCTAGTCAAACAGCTGTATGGCATACTCTTGTAGATCAAAACCCAAGAACCATGACTTGATGCAAGGGAGACATGAAAAAAAACTAACATTGATGAATCAAAAGATGTAGGAGAGTAACAAACAACCAACAGAACTTGCAGAAGGGAAAACAACCAGATGTGAAAAAACGTACCACTGAGATCTTGTTCCTTAGACAGATAACCAAGTAAGGCCATAGTTTGTTCATTGCTGGGAGTAGCCTATTTTCATCGACATCGTCGGTGGCATCTGTACCATCAAGAAGCTCGTCAAATGAAAGAAACTGGATGGCCTCCTCAATAACTCCTTTGCTTTGACATTCACACTTATAAGCCTCCTCAACCTTGGCAATAGATATAGTGGCATTCTGGAAACAGTAGATAACATTGATGTTATGTCTACAACTGTCAGAAACAACTTCTGCACTGGGACGAAACAAGAAATTTGAGGTATATGTTACTAATATAACATTGCAGGATTTTTTTTCACCAATAGTTTTTTAAAAAAAATGGCAATATAGATTATGACATGAGAACTATGCCTCCAAGTAATATAAGGTAGCAAGACTGCAAAAGCAGTTGGAATGATAAAAATTACAGTGTTATCCCATTAATACAAAAATTGGAAAACAAATAACTTCTACATAATTATCCCACGGTATTGTATAAGCATACGCTAGTAGTTCATTGATATAAAGAACAAATATTATATCAACCAAGTTAATAAAAATAAATATTTGGAATATCATTGCAAATGGTGGCTGAAAGAATAGCAAAGAAAACAGTGCAAACACATGAAAAAGACAAGGCCGTATAAATTATTAAGAAGGTGACATTTTCCTAACAAGTAAAAGAATGAAATAAAAATCACAACTTCAATTTATTAAAACACAATGTCCTTACAAAAAAGAAAATACCTCCACAATGTCAAGGGCCACAAGACATGCTGTTTCCTTAATCGAAGAGAGAAGTGGGATGGCAAAGCAAAGGAGTTATTGAGGAGGCCATCCAGTTTCTTTCATTTGACGAGCTTCTTGATGGTACAGATGCCACCGACGATGTCGATGAAAATAGGCTACTCCCAGCAATGAACAAACTATGGCCTTACTTGGTTATCTGTCTAAGGAACAAGATCTCAGTGGTACGTTTTTTCACATCTGGTTGTTTTCCCTTCTGCAAGTTCTGTTGGTTGTTTGTTACTCTCCTACATCTTTTGATTCATCAATGTTAGTTTTTTTTTCATGTCTCCCTTGCATCAAGTCATGGTTCTTGGGTTTTGATCTACAAGAGTATGCCATACAGCTGTTTGACTAGGACCAGACATGTGGTGTAGGGGTCTAGTCCCCCTCTTCTTTTCTTTTATTAGTTTTTATGGGGCTCCCAATATGGTTTTGAACATTATTCAGGTGGAACATCTGAATTTGACACAGTGCATGATGTTGCCTACTTTAGCTTTTAGTTCAACTTGTTGACTTTTCATATCTTCCATAATATTTCTTTAAATTTCAGTTGTATTCTAGTCATGGAACAGGTAGTTGGCAATGGAAGGAGACCTAATTTATATGTTTGAGCTTGGGTCAGGAATTATAGTGGTCAGTTTGGATATCTATGGATTTTTGACATACTCCCTCCGTTTCTATTTAGATGTCGTATTTGCCTTTGGTGCACAGACCAAGGAGGAGATCAATGCGGAGTTGATCCTTCTCGTTTTTCTGCTCCGTGCGATTAATGCTGCATCATACTCAGCACTCGCGTCCCTCTATCTCCCTGCATGCAAATCTTTCTCATGCGCACAGCTCACCTGCATGCAGATTTAATTATTCCATGGAAGGAACTAGGCGTCTCTTAACTACACGCCTCTCCTAATGAAGCACTTAGACCAAAATACGACATGCAATTGCTACTTTTTTCAAGAAACAGATACGACATCTAAATAAAAACGGAGGGAGTATTAGGCAATAAACAGTAAATATATATGTGTTTATATTTTCTTGGCTCCTGGACTTTAAGTTTTCATGTTACATTTAGTTTATGGGGTATCTGCTTTTGCTCTAACTTTAACCTGATTGTATGCTACCTTCCTGAGGTGTACGTTATTCACTTACCATACTGTTGTTTTGCAGCCGGTTGTTAGGAAGTGCACCGAAGTGTTGAGTAGAGCAATTGGCATGTCTGGCGGTGATTTTTATGTACGCCGGTTTCATAAGGATGGATCTATTGTTTGGAGGTTGCTGGCTTTATCTCCATTCCGACGAATGTCAAAGATGGATGAAAAAGCAATCATTTTACCATATAGGGATACCTCGCTTACCTCAGAGGAACCTATGGCTGAGATCTCGAGCCAAAAGATTCAGATTGCAGTCCTGGACATGATCGCTGCAATATCTTCGAACAAGAGAAGTGCTGTCGCACTAGAAAGTGTGCTAAAGAAGGTCTGTGGCCTTGTGGTAGGCATTGCCTACAGTAGTTTGACAGGTTTGCAGGAAGCTGCTATAAGGGCATTGGCAGGCCTTGCCTGTATGGATGCTGACCTTGTCTGGCTTCTCCTGGCGGATGTGTACTATTCACTTAACCAAAGGGAACCTTTACTGCCCAACCAAGATCTAGCCCTGGTATCAGATCTTTTGCCCCCTCCAATGTCTTCGAGAGAATATCTCTTTGTACAGTATGGAGGTGAGGGTGTCAGGTGTGATGTAGATCCCTCATCTGTTCATGAGGTGTTCAGAAGGATGCAGGATGTGTGATCTTGTGTGACGTGAAAATCAGGTAGAGTACACAGCTTTCCAACTATACTGACAGGTTTTCTCTTTCACATTTCATTACTTAAGAATTTTAGTTTCTTTTTCAGGTTCCTGATCCTTTGTCTATCTGTTACCTTGCTGAGTTTTTTTTGTCATGCTAGCAGCCTGTGTCAGTGCTAGCAGCCTGTGTCACACATTGAACATAATATCACCTGCTACAGAGAATGGTAAACTTTTTCAGAAATTTTCTCACTCCGAAAATCAGATGATTGAAATGGAAGAAATATATACATAAACAGGAGAAAGAAATAATGTCCAAAGCTAATTGTTGTGAGACATTTTATGTTGAGATTTTTGTATGTGCTGTTGACATTTTTTTACTTCACTACTGCTGGTGTTCGTTGTGGTTTCCAGCTAAGCATCAATATTTATGACCATGTAGCTATCTTGTGTATTCCCCATGTCTGAATAGTGTCGTCATTCATCAAGGTTGGTACATGTCTGAAGAATGATCATGGAAGTCTCTGACCACTTTGATCATAATTATATTAAGGTAGCAGTAGTGTGCTTTCTTCATTATGCATATCCATTGTTATCCGAATAGATATCTGTACACTGCCATTGTACCATATGTTTTGACGAATCTCGTCTAACCTTGAGTACCCTCGAAATCTTTCCAGCAAACATCAGGACTGATGATGACAATGAAGGATGTAATCTGTTTGTATCAAGAAACCCAATAGGCATGAGTAAAAGCCAAGGACATTGTTCTCTTCAATTTTCTGAGCAAGGAGCAGTAATGCATTGGAGGTGTCATTGTACAATAACGACACCAGGCAATGATTCGGATGGTTTTCTGATAGGGATAGTTCTGTAGTTACATCTAGCAATCGTGTATCTTTTAAGGGGTTTAGACGTTTAGTGAAGAAAATGTGAAGGTGTACTAATCACGACCTCAGAGTTGATAGTTCCTTTTTAAGTGCTTTTTTCTGTTTAAAATTTACCTGTCATTGCCGTCTAAATTTCCTTCAGAAGTAAGTCTCCTTTATGAACTATCAACTCAAAAGCATCATCTCAGTTGTTACTGTTGAAGCATCTTCTTAGTTGTTGCTACCGGTATGAACGTATCGGCTGAAAAACCACTCGCTGAAATGTTCTGGTTGCAGTCCCAGTAAGGAGCTGTTAGTTGCAGTCAGGTGATGGTGTCCTAGTCTTTAGGGAGCGGAGTTGGCTGCTCAAGTTTAGGAGCAACTTTGGCCAAGTCTTTGATGTAATCGGTCTATAAATAATGAGCAACATGAACTGAAAACGCTGCATTGTTAGCAGCACGCGTTAGATTCATTCTGATATGCATGTATCGGGGACCCATCACCAGTTATCTGGCAGGAAGTTAACAGGTTTTGTTGTTCAAAACGTATTTAGGCCAACCTTTCCCCTATTGATAATTTCTGTTCTCTAGTTAAACAATGTGGCTTGATTGATCTTGTGTAAAGCAGGCTTGCTTATATCTAGACTAACAAACTTACTACTAGCCCTGCGTTTGAGCGCTTGGATCATAGTTTTGCTCATGCACAATGGTGTTAGATTTTCTCAAACACAGTAATGTACCATCTTCCCTTGCTATACAGTGATCATGCCCCTATCCTAGCGGTGACGAATTCCAAAACCCCCAGACAAAAGAGAAGGTTGGTCTAAATACGTTTTGAACAACAAAACCTGTTAACTTCCTGCCAGATAACTGGTGATGGGTCCCCGATACATGCATATCAGAATGAATCTAACGCGTGCTGCTAACAATGCAGCGTTTTCAGTTCATGTTGCTCATTATTTATAGACCGATTACATCAAAGACTTGGCCAAAGTTGCTCCTAAACTTGAGCAGCCAACTCCGCTCCCTAAAGACTAGGACACCATCACCTGACTGCAACTAACAGCTCCTTACTGGGACTGCAACCAGAACATTTCAGCGAGTGGTTTTTCAGCCGATACGTTCATACCGGTAGCAACAACTAAGAAGATGCTTCAACAGTAACAACTGAGATGATGCTTTTGAGTTGATAGTTCATAAAGGAGACTTACTTCTGAAGGAAATTTAGACGGCAATGACAGGTAAATTTTAAACAGAAAAAAGCACTTAAAAAGGAACTATCAACTCTGAGGTCGTGATTAGTACACCTTCACATTTTCTTCACTAAACGTCTAAACCCCTTAAAAGATACACGATTGCTAGATGTAACTACAGAACTATCCCTATCAGAAAACCATCCGAATCATTGCCTGGTGTCGTTATTGTACAATGACACCTCCAATGCATTACTGCTCCTTGCTCAGAAAATTGAAGAGAACAATGTCCTTGGCTTTTACTCATGCCTATTGGGTTTCTTGATACAAACAGATTACATCCTTCATTGTCATCATCAGTCCTGATGTTTGCTGGAAAGATTTCGAGGGTACTCAAGGTTAGACGAGATTCGTCAAAACATATGGTACAATGGCAGTGTACAGATATCTATTCGGATAACAATGGATATGCATAATGAAGAAAGCACACTACTGCTACCTTAATATAATTATGATCAAAGTGGTCAGAGACTTCCATGATCATTCTTCAGACATGTACCAACCTTGATGAATGACGACACTATTCAGACATGGGGAATACACAAGATAGCTACATGGTCATAAATATTGATGCTTAGCTGGAAACCACAACGAACACCAGCAGTAGTGAAGTAAAAAAATGTCAACAGCACATACAAAAATCTCAACATAAAATGTCTCACAACAATTAGCTTTGGACATTATTTCTTTCTCCTGTTTATGTATATATTTCTTCCATTTCAATCATCTGATTTTCGGAGTGAGAAAATTTCTGAAAAAGTTTACCATTCTCTGTAGCAGGTGATATTATGTTCAATGTGTGACACAGGCTGCTAGCACTGACACAGGCTGCTAGCATGACAAAAGAAACTCAGCAAGGTAACAGATAGACAAAGGATCAGGAACCTGAAAAAGAAACTAAAATTCTTAAGTAATGAAATGTGAAAGAGAAAACCTGTCAGTATAGTTGGAAAGCTGTGTACTCTACCTGATTTTCACGTCACACAAGATCACACATCCTGCATCCTTCTGAACACCTCATGAACAGATGAGGGATCTACATCACACCTGACACCCTCACCTCCATACTGTACAAAGAGATATTCTCTCGAAGACATTGGAGGGGGCAAAAGATCTGATACCAGGGCTAGATCTTGGTTGGGCAGTAAAGGTTCCCTTTGGTTAAGTGAATAGTACACATCCGCCAGGAGAAGCCAGACAAGGTCAGCATCCATACAGGCAAGGCCTGCCAATGCCCTTATAGCAGCTTCCTGCAAACCTGTCAAACTACTGTAGGCAATGCCTACCACAAGGCCACAGACCTTCTTTAGCACACTTTCTAGTGCGACAGCACTTCTCTTGTTCGAAGATATTGCAGCGATCATGTCCAGGACTGCAATCTGAATCTTTTGGCTCGAGATCTCAGCCATAGGTTCCTCTGAGGTAAGCGAGGTATCCCTATATGGTAAAATGATTGCTTTTTCATCCATCTTTGACATTCGTCGGAATGGAGATAAAGCCAGCAACCTCCAAACAATAGATCCATCCTTATGAAACCGGCGTACATAAAAATCACCGCCAGACATGCCAATTGCTCTACTCAACACTTCGGTGCACTTCCTAACAACCGGCTGCAAAACAACAGTATGGTAAGTGAATAACGTACACCTCAGGAAGGTAGCATACAATCAGGTTAAAGTTAGAGCAAAAGCAGATACCCCATAAACTAAATGTAACATGAAAACTTAAAGTCCAGGAGCCAAGAAAATATAAACACATATATATTTACTGTTTATTGCCTAATACTCCCTCCGTTTTTATTTAGATGTCGTATCTGTTTCTTGAAAAAAGTAGCAATTGCATGTCGTATTTTGGTCTAAGTGCTTCATTAGGAGAGGCGTATGTAGTTAAGAGACGCCTAGTTCCTTCCATGGAATAATTAAATCTGCATGCAGGTGAGCTGTGCGCATGAGAAAGATTTGCATGCAGGGAGATAGAGGGACGCGAGTGCTGAGTATGATGCAGCATTAATCGCACGGAGCAGAAAAACGAGAAGGATCAACTCCGCATTGATCTCCTCCTTGGTCTGTGCACCAAAGGCAAATACGACATCTAAATAGAAACGGAGGGAGTATGTCAAAAATCCATAGATATCCAAACTGACCACTATAATTCCTGACCCAAGCTCAAACATATAAATTAGGTCTCCTTCCATTGCCAACTACCTGTTCCATGACTAGAATACAACTGAAATTTAAAGAAATATTATGGAAGATATGAAAAGTCAACAAGTTGAACTAAAAGCTAAAGTAGGCAACATCATGCACTGTGTCAAATTCAGATGTTCCACCTGAATAATGTTCAAAACCATATTGGGAGCCCCATAAAAACTAATAAAAGAAAAGAAGAGGGGGACTAGACCCCTACACCACATGTCTGGTCCTAGTCAAACAGCTGTATGGCATACTCTTGTAGATCAAAACCCAAGAACCATGACTTGATGCAAGGGAGACATGAAAAAAAAACTAACATTGATGAATCAAAAGATGTAGGAGAGTAACAAACAACCAACAGAACTTGCAGAAGGGAAAACAACCAGATGTGAAAAAACGTACCACTGAGATCTTGTTCCTTAGACAGATAACCAAGTAAGGCCATAGTTTGTTCATTGCTGGGAGTAGCCTATTTTCATCGACATCGTCGGTGGCATCTGTACCATCAAGAAGCTCGTCAAATGAAAGAAACTGGATGGCCTCCTCAATAACTCCTTTGCTTTGACATCACACTTATAAGCCTCCTCAACCTTGGCAATAGATAT
>JAHUYU010003498.1:0-26908 GCA_030439765.1 Tripidium arundinaceum
ACACCATGTTGAGCTTCACACCATCGAGTATTGCCCCCATTACCTCATAATATGGAGGGCGCACTTTGTTGGTGTTGCCACGCTTGGGCATAAGTGTGCACCACAGCATAGCATTGAGCAAATGAGGGAACCTCTTTAGCCCAGTGTTGTAGGTGTAGTTGAACTCACCCAGCGTGTAGAACCTGCGGGTCTCCCTCTCCTCCATAGTCTCAATGTCCTTCACAAGTTTCCCCGTCTATATGTCATCATAGTCAAGCCGCAAACCTCAGAAAACTCTCTGAAGGAAGCCTTAAACTTCCCTATCCTAGTCATCCACCTGATCCTCTCCTTGTCCATATGCTCCTCAAGTGTCGCATAGAACTATCAGATCACAGCTTCATTGCAGTTCTGCATCAGAGCCATAGCATTCTTCAATCCTACTCTCTCAATCTTCTCAATCAGAGGGTGAATGTGTGGAAAACCCTCCAAATAGCCCAATGCAACCATTGCTGGTTCTTGTTCATCTTAGCCTGGTCGAAGATACCCTAGAAGAGCTCACACTGTGTCCTGGAGTGGAAGAACGGGGTAGGTGAAGTGGCACCCCCACCAAATTGCTTGACCTTGCAAGCAGCATGGAAGTCATCGTCTTTCCAGTTCCTCTTCGCCGGTGGTGTAGCCATGTTGATAGCTTGCACCACCTCACCCATGTTGTCCTCAACCTCATCCTCGGTGACACTTTCCTCATCCTCATCCTCTTCCTCTTCTTCCTCCTCTTCCTCCTCCTCAGAAGGTGAAGGAGATCGAACTTGATTTCTAGCCCTCTTGGATCGGGCTATGTGCGACATCTTCTTCTTTTTGCTCCCCTCTAGTGAGTAATCCCCTTCCATGGGATCATCACCATCGGTGACGCGGTGGTTGCTGGACGAGACATCCCCTCTCGGTTTCCTCTTCTCACGATCCCCACCCTGAAGGCGAAGGACATCACCAAACCTACAACATAAAAGAAGAACGGGCAAGTTAGAAATTCTTGGGCAAAAAGGGTCAAAATGGGAATTAAGAGCAAATGAGCGCAAAGGAATCAAATAGAGGTACAAGCGTGAGCTCCAACAAGTGTACAACATGTATGAAGGCTATGCAAGACATCTATGAAGTTTGGGTAACAACCAAACAAGTTAGAATGAATTTAGCACTGGTCAGGCTTTGACGGAGTGTCCGCCGGGGACTGCGGACCATCCGTCGAATTATAAAGCTGCAATATTTACCTAGACCGAGGGTAACTGGTTCGCGCGAAACATCTGCCAGTGGCGACGGAACGTTCCGCCGAGGCAAAAACCAACTCAGAAAGGTTCTAAAGCTACAGACTAGATTTTACGGAGTGTCCGTCAGTAGTGATGGAATGTTCCACAAAAATAAAGTTTGGCACAGACACAGTTCAGATGCTATAGACTAACTTGATGGAGCAACAACAACAACAAAGCCTTTCAGTCCCAAACAAGTTGGGGTAGGCTAGAGATGAGACCCATAAGATCTTGAAAAACTTGTCATGGTTCTGGCACGTGGATAGCTAACTTTCACACACCCCTGTCCATGGCTAGTTCTTTGGTGATATTCCAGTCCTTCATATCCCTCTTTACAGACTCCTCCCATGTCAAGTTTGGTCTACCTCGACCTCTCTTGACATTATCCGCATGCATTATTCTTCCACTATGTATAGGCGCTTCTGAGGGCCTGCATTGTATGTGCCCAAACCATCTCAAACGATGTTGGACAAGCTTCTCCTCAATTGGTGCTACACCAACTCTATCACATATGTCATCATTCTGGACCCGATCCTTTCTTGTGTGGCCACACATCCATCTCAACATGCGGATAATGTCAAGAGAGGTCGAGGTAGACCAAACTTGACATGGGAGGAGTCTGTAAAGAGGGATATGAAGGACTGGAATATCACCAAAGAACTAGCCATGGACAGGGGTGTGTGAAAGTTAGCTATCCACGTGCCAGAACCATGACAAGTTTTTCAAGATCTTATGGGTCTCATCTCTAGCCTACCCCAACTTGTTTGGGACTGAAAGGCTTTGTTGTTGTTGTTGCTCCATCAAGTTAGTCTATAGCATCTGAACTGTGTCTGTGCCAAACTTTATTTTTGTGGAACATTCCATCACTACTGACGGACACTCCGTAAAATCTAGTCTGTAGCTTTAGAACCTTTCTGAGTTGGTTTTTGCCTCGGCGGAACGTTCCGTCGCCACTGGCAGATGTTTCGCGCGAACCAGTTACCCTCGGTCTAGGTAAATATTGCAGCTTTATAATTCGACGGATGGTCCGCAGTCCCCGGCGGACACTCCGTCAAAGCCTGACCAGTGCTAAATTCATTCTAACTTGTTTGGTTGTTACCCAAACTTCATAGATGTCTTGCATAGCCTTCATACATGTTGTACACTTGTTGGAGCTCACGCTTGTACCTCTATTTGATTCCTTTGCGCTCATTTGCTCTTAATTCCCATTTTGACCCTTTTTGCCCAAGAATTTCTAACTTGCCCGTTCTTCTTTTATGTTGTAGGTTTGGTGATGTCCTTCGCCTTCAGGGTGGGGATCGTGAGAAGAGGAAACCGAGAGGGGATGTCTCGTCCAGCAACCACCGCGTCACCGATGGTGATGATCCCATGGAAGGGGATTACTCACTAGAGGGGAGCAAAAAGAAGAAGATGTCGCACATAGCCCGATCCAAGAGGGCTAGAAATCAAGTTCGATCTCCTTCACCTTCTGAGGAGGAGGAAGAGGAGGAAGAAGAGGAAGAGGATGAGGATGAGGAAAGTGTCACCGAGGATGAGGTTGAGGACAACATGGGTGAGGTGGTGCAAGCTATCAACATGGCTACACCACCGGCGAAGAGGAACTGGAAAGACGATGACTTCCATGCTGCTTGCAAGGTCAAGCAATTTGGTGGGGGTGCCACTTCACCTACCCCGTTCTTCCACTCCAGGACACAGTGTGAGCTCTTCTAGGGTATCTTCGACCAGGCTAAGATGAACAAGAACCAGCAATGGTTGCATTGGGCTATTTGGAGGGTTTTCCACACATTCACCCTCTGATTGAGAAGATTGAGAGAGTAGGATTGAAGAATGCTATGGCTCTGATGCAGAACTGCAATGAAGCTGTGATCTGATAGTTCTATGCGACACTTGAGGAGCATATGGACAAGGAGAGGATCAGGTGGATGACTAGGATAGGGAAGTTTAAGGCTTCCTTCAGAGAGTTTTCTGAGGTTTGCGGCTTGACTATGATGACATATAGACGGGGAAACTTGTGAAGGACATTGAGACTATGGAGGAGAGGGAGACCCGCAGGTTCTACACGCTGGGTGAGTTCAACTACACCTACAACACTGGGCTAAAGAGGTTCCCTCATTTGCTCAATGCTATGCTGTGGTGCACACTTATGCCCAAGCGTGGCAACACCAACAAAGTGCGCCCTCCATATTATGAGGTAATGGGGGCAATACTCGATGGTGTGAAGCTCAACATGGTGGAGTATCTGGTGTCCGAGGTGCTGGATTGCAAGCATAATCTAAGGAGTGGCTTGGCTTACCAGACTTACATCATGGCCTTGGTGAAGAGCAAGGCAATCTTCCAGGGAGTAGATGAGAAGGTGCACAGGCCCTGCCATCTTCACTTCAATGAAAAGGACTTCCTGCGAAGAGAGCCTGCTTTGGATGGACCTCCACCACCACCACAGACACAGGGCATTGAGAGGGGACAGCCGTCCACTCAGGGTGACATTAGCAGTTGGGAGAGAGCCGCAGGAGCTAGCAGTAGCACTTGGATGCCTCCAGAGGGTTACTTTGCTCCTTTCTTTGAGGGTATCTAGGCACAAGTCCAGAGCATGCTCGAACCGATTGACCAAAACTTTGACTCGAGGTTCCAGGGCTAGCAGACCTACCTGTAGCAGAGCTTCGTCGACATGGTCCTGAGCTCAGTGCACGGCTTGGCAGAGCAGATGGGACGGCTCGCCACTCATGAGTAGGTCCAGGAGCTCCGCACTAACTTCAACGTGCACCTTCAGGACTTTGGGCAGTTCAGGCAGTCCTACGATACCTTTACTGGCCACTTCTATAGCTACTACCTGAGGATGACTACATCAGCAATAGGTTAGCATTGATTCCTCACCTTCCTTTTTGCTTATTGAATTCTAGATTTAATTAGCAACTGAATGACTTGTGTCATATGTTGCAGGTGCACACCTAGTCCTGTCCTACCAGCCATACCAGTAGGGCTACCCACTGTCATCGAGCTCCTACCCGGCAGGTATGCTTTCCACCTTTTTCTTTCTATCATATTCCATGTCAATGGTCAATACCTTAAATTTGGTGTTCATCCGATCCGCAGGCATGCCTTCTCTGATGCCCAGCTCAGCCATCTTATCGCCGCCTCCGTACAACCAGGTGCCTCTGCCACAGCAGCAGTAGCAGCAGTTCCCGCCGCCTCCAGAGTAGTAGATGTTGCATCTCTAGTCATTGTCGTGCCAGTTCAGTCATGGTTGTGATCATCGTGCGAGAGAGAGAGACAGATATTTGGTTGGTCTTTTGCCCCGTGTGATGCACGGGCTTCATACTTGGTTGGGATGTACTTTACACTTTGGTTTGCTTGTGGGTCATCCATCAAGGTGACAGGTCGATACTTTTGTCCGCTACTCTTGGTTGGTGATAAAGACTTGGTTTGGACACCTTTGTTTTGTTTTGTGCTTGATTGCTCATACTCACGTGTTGGATGGCTTGACATGAGAATTATGATCATTTTGACATGTGGTTGTGATATATATATATATATATATGTCTTGCTTATACTACGATTAGGGATAAAGTCAAGAAACAAAGGAGACTCTGCCAAAATTTTTCGACAAAGATAAGAGATAAGATTTGGAATTTGACACTTGAGAGAGTAGAGACTTGAGAAACTAGATAAGAGACTTAGAATTGTTCTTTCGACTCTCATAGCATAACATTCTTAATATATAGGGTGTCTCACCTAAACTGATAATTCCTTACTTGGGTGATCTCCTATTAATCCCACCTGGTACTCATGATTAATTGTTGTTAAGTTGCAAAGTTACTACTTTGGAAAAATAAATTTTTAGCTGCCGCGATGAACCTTCTCAAAATAATGGTGAAAAGGCAAGAGGCTGGAATAAGCTAAAGAGATAAGAGCTAGTTTAACTCATAGCATTGATCCTAAAGCATAGAAGTTTCATGTTTAGAAAAATTTAAAAACAAAGATCTAAGTTATGCAAGCTTAATGATAGGAACGTATGTGTAAATCAACCACCATTCTAATACCTGTCTGGGAGGGCTTCTTTCCACACCCGACTGACTAGTCCAGGTGTTGTCCTCTCGACCAACCCGACCCAGTCTCGACCGACGCAGGGCCCTCAGGAGAGTGCCATCTGCACGTCCTCTTCAGGATCTTTTTAATGGTCGAGTGACACAAAACGAACAACTCACAAGCAATTACACATCACAATCATTATACCTCGATGATTAAATCATTAGCTGAAACATCATTGACCATTACATTACAAAAGTAAGAAGTTTGGTATACATGGTTAAGAATTATCCTATTCTAGAGATAGTTTTCCCTTATTCACTCGTATCTAATATCAGAGCTAACATGCAGCTCATCTTGGGAGCGCCCATCCCAGGGTCTACTAGCCTTTGACTTATTGAGCTTGGCTCAATTGTCATCAAGCCGAAGTACCTGCAAGACAACTTAACGGTAGCACCATGAGTACATTGCGTACTTGCAGGACTTAATTCCAACGTATATATATTTGGTGGATGTAAAGGGTAATATCAAGCATTTGTACATTTGCAGAAAAGCATGGCATTTATTAAGAGATAGCATGCTCATGATTCATAAGGGAAAACTATCTCTAGAATAGGATAATTCTTAACCATGTATACCAAACTTCTTACTTTTGTAATGTAATGGTCAATGATGTTTCAGCTAATGATTTAATCATCGAGGTATAATGATTGTGATGTGTAATTGCTTGTGAGTTGTTCGTTTTGTGTCACTCGACCATTAAAAAGATCCTGAAGAGGACGTGCAGATGGCACTCTCCTGAGGGCCCTGCGTCGGTCGAGACTGGGTCGGGTTGGTCGAGAGGACAACACCTGGACTAGTCAGTCGGGTGTGGAAAGAAGCCCTCCCAGACAGGTATTAGAATGGTGGTTGATTTACACATACGTTCCTATCATTAAGCTTGCATAACTTAGATCTTTGTTTTTAAATTTTTCTAAACATGAAACTTCTATGCTTTAGGATCAATGCTATGAGTTAAACTAGCTCTTATCTCTTTAGCTTATTCCAGCCTCTTGCCTTTTCACCATTATTTTGAGAAGGTTCATCGCGGCAGCTAAAATTTATTTTTCCAAAGTAGTAACTTTGCAACTTAACAACAATTAATCATGAGTACCAGGTGGGATTAATAGGAGATCACCCAAGTAAGGAATTATCAGTTTAGGTGAGACACCCTATATATTAAGAATGTTATGCTATGAGAGTCGAAAGAACAATTCTAAGTCTCTTATCTAGTTTCTCAAGTCTCTACTCTCTCAAGTGTCAAATTCCAAATCTTATCTCTTATCTTTGTCGAAAAATTTTGGCAGAGTCTCCTTTGTTTCTTGACTTTATCCCTAATCGTAGTATAAGCAAGACATATATATATATATATATATCACAACCACATGTCAAAATGATCATAATTCTCATGTCAAGCCATCCAACACGTGAGTATGAGCAATCAAGCACAAAACAAAACAAAGGTGTCCAAACCAAGTCTTTATCACCAACCAAGAGTAGCGGACAAAAGTATCGACCTGTCACCTTGATGGATGACCCACAAGCAAACCAAAGTGTAAAGTACATCCCAACCAAGTATGAAGCCCGTGCATCACACGGGGCAAAAGACCAACCAAATATCTGTCTCTCTCTCTCGCACGATGATCACAACCATGACTGAACTGGCACGACAATGACTAGAGATGCAACATCTACTACTCTGGAGGCGGCGGGAACTGCTGCTACTGCTGCTGTGGCAGAGGCACCTGGTTGTACGGAGGCGGCGATAAGATGGCTGAGCTGGGCATCAGAGAAGGCATGCCTGCGGATCGGATGAACACCAAATTTAAGGTATTGACCATTGACATGGAATATGATAGAAAGAAAAAGGTGGAAAGCATACCTGCCGGGTAGGAGCTCGATGACAGTGGGTAGCCCTACTGGTATGGCTGGTAGGACAGGACTAGGTGTGCACCTGCAACATATGACACAAGTCATTCAGTTGCTAATTAAATCTAGAATTCAATAAGCAAAAAGGAAGGTGAGGAATCAATGCTAACCTATTGCTGATGTAGTCATCCTCAGGTAGTAGCTATAGAAGTGGCCAGTAAAGGTATCGTAGGACTGCCTGAACTGCCCAAAGTCCTGAAGGTGCACGTTGAAGTTAGTGCGGAGCTCCTGGACCTACTCATGAGTGGCGAGCCGTCCCATCTGCTCTGCCAAGCCGTGCACTGAGCTCAGGACCATGTCGACGAAGCTCTGCTACAGGTAGGTCTGCTAGCCCTGGAACCTCGAGTCAAAGTTTTGGTCAATCGGTTCGAGCATGCTCTGGACTTGTGCCTAGATACCCTCAAAGAAAGGAGCAAAGTAACCCTCTGGAGGCATCCAAGTGCTACTGCTAGCTCCTGCGGCTCTCTCCCAACTGCTAATGTCACCCTGAGTGGACGGCTGTCCCCTCTCAATGCCCTGTGTCTGTGGTGGTGGTGGAGGTCCATCCAAAGCAGGCTCTCTTCGCAGGAAGTCCTTTTCATTGAAGTGAAGATGGCAGGGCCTGTGCACCTTCTCATCTACTCCCTGGAAGATTGCCTTGCTCTTCACCAAGGCCATGATGTAAGTCTGGTAAGCCAAGCCACTCCTTAGATTATGCTTGCAATCCAGCACCTCGGACACCAGATACTCCACCATGTTGAGCTTCACACCATCGAGTATTGCCCCCATTACCTCATAATATGGAGGGCGCACTTTGTTGGTGTTGCCACGCTTGGGCATAAGTGTGCACCACAGCATAGCATTGAGCAAATGAGGGAACCTCTTTAGCCCAGTGTTGTAGGTGTAGTTGAACTCACCCAGCGTGTAGAACCTGCGGGTCTCCCTCTCCTCCATAGTCTCAATGTCCTTCACAAGTTTCCCCGTCTATATGTCATCATAGTCAAGCCGCAAACCTCAGAAAACTCTCTGAAGGAAGCCTTAAACTTCCCTATCCTAGTCATCCACCTGATCCTCTCCTTGTCCATATGCTCCTCAAGTGTCGCATAGAACTATCAGATCACAGCTTCATTGCAGTTCTGCATCAGAGCCATAGCATTCTTCAATCCTACTCTCTCAATCTTCTCAATCAGAGGGTGAATGTGTGGAAAACCCTCCAAATAGCCCAATGCAACCATTGCTGGTTCTTGTTCATCTTAGCCTGGTCGAAGATACCCTAGAAGAGCTCACACTGTGTCCTGGAGTGGAAGAACGGGGTAGGTGAAGTGGCACCCCCACCAAATTGCTTGACCTTGCAAGCAGCATGGAAGTCATCGTCTTTCCAGTTCCTCTTCGCCGGTGGTGTAGCCATGTTGATAGCTTGCACCACCTCACCCATGTTGTCCTCAACCTCATCCTCGGTGACACTTTCCTCATCCTCATCCTCTTCCTCTTCTTCCTCCTCTTCCTCCTCCTCAGAAGGTGAAGGAGATCGAACTTGATTTCTAGCCCTCTTGGATCGGGCTATGTGCGACATCTTCTTCTTTTTGCTCCCCTCTAGTGAGTAATCCCCTTCCATGGGATCATCACCATCGGTGACGCGGTGGTTGCTGGACGAGACATCCCCTCTCGGTTTCCTCTTCTCACGATCCCCACCCTGAAGGCGAAGGACATCACCAAACCTACAACATAAAAGAAGAACGGGCAAGTTAGAAATTCTTGGGCAAAAAGGGTCAAAATGGGAATTAAGAGCAAATGAGCGCAAAGGAATCAAATAGAGGTACAAGCGTGAGCTCCAACAAGTGTACAACATGTATGAAGGCTATGCAAGACATCTATGAAGTTTGGGTAACAACCAAACAAGTTAGAATGAATTTAGCACTGGTCAGGCTTTGACGGAGTGTCCGCCGGGGACTGCGGACCATCCGTCGAATTATAAAGCTGCAATATTTACCTAGACCGAGGGTAACTGGTTCGCGCGAAACATCTGCCAGTGGCGACGGAACGTTCCGCCGAGGCAAAAACCAACTCAGAAAGGTTCTAAAGCTACAGACTAGATTTTACGGAGTGTCCGTCAGTAGTGATGGAATGTTCCACAAAAATAAAGTTTGGCACAGACACAGTTCAGATGCTATAGACTAACTTGATGGAGCAACAACAACAACAAAGCCTTTCAGTCCCAAACAAGTTGGGGTAGGCTAGAGATGAGACCCATAAGATCTTGAAAAACTTGTCATGGTTCTGGCACGTGGATAGCTAACTTTCACACACCCCTGTCCATGGCTAGTTCTTTGGTGATATTCCAGTCCTTCATATCCCTCTTTACAGACTCCTCCCATGTCAAGTTTGGTCTACCTCGACCTCTCTTGACATTATCCGCATGCATTATTCTTCCACTATGTATAGGCGCTTCTGAGGGCCTGCATTGTATGTGCCCAAACCATCTCAAACGATGTTGGACAAGCTTCTCCTCAATTGGTGCTACACCAACTCTATCACATATGTCATCATTCTGGACCCGATCCTTTCTTGTGTGGCCACACATCCATCTCAACATGCGCATCTCCGCTACACTCAACCATTGGACATGTCGCCTTTTAGTTGGTCAACATTCTGTGCCATACAGCATCGCCGGTCTAATTGCCGTCCTATAGAACCTGCGTTCTGGCTTTTGTGGCACTCTCTTGTCACAGAGGACGCCGGAAGCTTGGTGCCACTTCATCCATCCGGCTTTGATTCGATGGCTCACATCTTCATCGATTTCACCATCCTTCTGCAGCATCGACCCCAAATATAGAAAGGTTCCTTCTGAGGTATCACCTGTCCATCAAGGCAAACCTCATCCTCCTCGTGCCTAGTAGTACTAAAATCGCACCTCATGTACTCAGTTTTAGTTCTACTAAGCCTAAAACCCTTCAACTCCAAGGTCTGTCTCCACAGCTCCAACTTTCCATTAACCCCCGTCCGACTATCGTCGACTAGCACCACATCATCTGCAAAGAGAATACACCATGGGATATCACCTTGTATATCCCTTGTGACCTCATCCATCACCAAAGCAAAAAGATAAGGGCTCAGAGCTAACCCTTGGTGCAGTCCTATTCTAATTGGAAAAACATTGGTGTCACCATCGCTTGTCCGAACACTTGTCACAACATTATCGTACATATCCTTGATAAGGGTAATATACTTTGTTGGGACTTTGTGCTTCTCCAAAGCCCACCACATAACATTCCGCGGTATCTTATCATAGGCCTTCTCTAAGTCAATGAACACCATATGCAAGTCCTTCTTTTGCTCCCTGTATCTCTCCATAAGTTGTCGTACCAAGAAGATAGCTTCCATAGTCGACCTCCCAGGCATGAAACCAAACTATTTTTTGGTCACGCTTGTCACTCTTCATAAGTGGTGTTCAATGACTCTCTCCCATAGCTTCATCGTATGGCTCATCAGCTTAATCCCACGGTAATTAGTACAACTTTGAATATCCCCCTTATTCTTGAAGATTGGTACTAACATACTTTGCCTCCATTCTTCGGGCATCTTGTTTGCCTAAAAAATGAGGTTGAAAAGCTTAGTTAGCCATACAATTGGTATGTCTCCAAGGCATCTCCACACCTCAATAGGGATACCATCAGGGCCCATTGCCTTGCCTCCTTTCATCCTTTTTAAAGCCTCCTTGACCTCAGACTCCTGAATCCTTCGCACAAAATGCCTGTTGGCATCATCAAAGGAGTCGTCCAGCTCAATGGAAGAGCTCTCACCTCCTCCATTGAACAGTTGGTCGAAGTACTCTCGCCATCTATTCTTAATCTCATCGTCCTTCACCAGAAGCCGATCTGCCCAATCCTTGATGCATTTGACTTGGTTGACATCCCTCATCTTCCTCTCATGGATCTCAGCCATCTTATAGATGTCCCTTTCCCCTTCCTTCATGTTTAACCGCTGGTAGAGGTCCTCATACACCCGACCTCTTGCTTCACTCACTGCTTACTTTGCGGTTTTCTTCGCCACCTTGTACTTTTCTACATTGTCAACACTCCTGTCCAAGTGTAGGCATTTAAAACATTCTTTCTTCTCCTTGATAGCCTTCTGGACATCCTCGTTCCACCACTAGGTATCTTTCGCTTCGCTTCTACTTCCCCTCGTCACCCTAAACTCCTCGGAAGCCACCTTCTGAATGCAAGTTTCCATCTTTATCCACATATTGTTTGCATCACCTCCTTCCTCCCAAGAGCCCTCCTTAATTACCCTCTCCTCAAAAGCTTGAGCTGCTTCCCCCTGAGTTTCCACCACTTTGTTCTAATGACTTGAGCGCGCTCATATCGCTGGAGACGTATTCGAAAGCGGAAGTCAGCCACCAAGAGCTTATGTTGAGGGACAACACTCTCTCCAGGTATCACCTTACAACCTAGGCAAGCACGCCTATCTTCTCTTCTCGAGAGGACGAAATCGATCTAGCTAGAGTGTTGGCCACTGCTAAAGTCACTAGATGGGATTCCCTCTTTTTAAAGAGGGTGTTAGCTACGATCATGTCATAGGCTAGAGCAAAGCTTAAGATATCCTCTCCTTCTTTAAATAGTCATGCCAAGGCGGCGAAGAAGCGTATACCCCAAGTAGCCGACCTCGGAACCGTCAATGAACCGCCATGCAAAGGTCGGTCACCAGAGGCGGTGCCAGGGGGCGGCCACACCAGGGGGTCGGCCGACCCCTAGTGGCTCCTCTCGCCACCGACTTCGTCTGGTGGGTTCTTGGATGGGCCTGGGCTTCTCCCATGTCGGTTATTCACCTTGGATTGGGCACAAAATTGCCTTCTCTTGATTCCTCCACATTTATATTGGGTCGGAAAGATGAATTTAATTATTTTAAGCCCAACTCTATATGCTTTTCCATTATTCCTGCACAAAATACATAATACACCAAAACTAGTGGAAATAGTTAGTATAAACACCTATCGCTATAGTTTGGTAGTCATTTTTATTAATTTTAGATAAATGTTGGTGTAAATATTAGTCATTAGTAACCGCCAACACAAGTGCTTCTCCAAGATGTTGGGCAAGTAAGTGTTTTGATTCCTCTTCGATTTTTGCTCTTTTTCCATAGTTGCAAGGCTAGGGTTTCTTTGATCTATGCAATGGCTAGGGTTTGGTCAAAACCAACTTGGGGATCTTGTAGAGCATGCTTAGAAGTACCTTTGTGCAAGTTTTGGTAGGTTGGAACTGCCCAAATCAAGAGTTATTGGAGATTGAAATTGTTGTGGTTACTGTTCACGCTTCTTGATGGTTCGACATTTGGCGAACACTCCGCCGCTCCTGGCGGAATGTTCGGTCAAATCTTGGGGACTTAGAAAAATTTGCAAATCTCATTGGTATCATTTGTGTTCCCCAGGGATGGTTCGTAAAATTTCGCGGACGCTCCATCAAGTTAGTAACTCCGCTTATGTTGTCTCAACATAGTCTGTCCCAAACTCGGGTAAAGGAGGAGGGTTGTGATAGGCTTGGCAAGCCAACATAAAAACTCAGCCACTCTTATGGAGATGAAACCCAAAAGAAAATCGTTGGGCGTAACCCTCTTAGCGACGTGCCACATTGGAACCCGGATGTGGTGTTAAATGAGCAAGGGCCGAGCCGTCACCCTCTTGGTGGCACGCCGTATCCTGATCTGGATACAGTGATAAGTGGGCAAGGATCGGGTCATCACATCCTTAGTGGCGCGCTACAGCGGCGCCTGGGTGTAGTGAAAAATGAGCAAGGGTCTTCGCATTTGACTCGACGAGTGCAAAGGGTACGGAAGCTAGCCGAGCCAAGTAGGATCCGTTTAGGTAGCTGGAACGTAGGGTCCCTGATGGGTAAGCTACGGGAGTTAGTTGATACAATGGTGAGGAGAAGGGTTAATATCCTTTGCGTCCAGGAAACCAAATGGAAAGGACAGAAGGCGAAGAAGGTGGAGGATACCAGCTTCAAGTTGTGGTACACGGGGACAACTACAAATAAAAATAGAGTAGGCATCTTGATCAACAAGAGCCTCATGTATGGAGTGGTAGACGTCAAGAGGCAAGGGGACCGGATTATCTTGGTCAAATTGGCCGTTGGGACTTAGTTCTCAATGTTATCAGCGCGTATACCCCTCAAGTAGGCCACAATGAGAGCACCAAGAGGGAGTTCTGGGAATGTCTGGAGGACATGGTTAGGAGTGTACCTATTGGCAAGAAGCTCTTCATAGGAGGAGACCTCAATGGCCATGTGGGTACATCTAACACAGGTTTCGAGGGGGTGCATGGGGGCTTTGGTTATGGAAGTAGGAATCAAGAAGGAGAGGATATCTTAAGCTTTGCTCTAGCCTATGACATGATCGTAGCTAACACCCTCTTTAAAAAGAGGGAATCCCATCTAGTGACTTTAGCAGTGGCCAACACTCTAGCTAGATCGATTTCGTCCTCTCGAGAAGAGAAGATAGGCGTGCTTGCCTAGGTTGTAAGGTGATACCTGGAGAGAGTGTTGTCCCTCAACATAAGCTCTTGGTGGCTGACTTCCGCTTTCGAATACGTCTCCAGCGATATGAGCGCGCTCAAGTCATTAGAACAAAGTGGTGGAAACTCAGGGGGGAAGCAGCTCAAGCTTTTGAGGAGAGGGTAATTAAGGAGGGCTCTTGGGAGGAAGGAGGTGATGCAAACAATATGTGGATAAAGATGGAAACTTGCATTCAGAAGGTGGCTTCCGAGGAGTTTAGGGTGACGAGGGGAAGTAGAAGCGAAGCGAAAGATACCTAGTGGTGGAACGAGGATGTCCAGAAGGCTATCAAGGAGAAGAAAGAATGTTTTAAATGCCTACACTTGGACAGGAGTGTTGACAATGTAGAAAAGTACAAGGTGGCGAAGAAAACCGCAAAGTAAGCAGTGAGTGAAGCAAGAGGTCGGGTGTATGAGGACCTCTACCAGCGGTTAAACATGAAGGAAGGGGAAAGGGACATCTATAAGATGGCTGAGATCCATGAGAGGAAGATGAGGGATGTCAACCAAGTCAAATGCATCAAGGATTGGGCAGATCGGCTTCTGGTGAAGGACGATGAGATTAAGAATAGATGGCGAGAGTACTTCGACCAACTGTTCAATGGAGGAGGTGAGAGCTCTTCCATTGAGCTGGACGACTCCTTTGATGATGCCAACAGGCATTTTGTGCGAAGGATTCAGGAGTCTGAGGTCAAGGAGGCTTTAAAAAGGATGAAAGGAGGCAAGGCAATGGGCCCTGATGGTATCCCTATTGAGGTGTGGAGATGCCTTGGAGACATACCAATTGTATGGCTAACTAAGCTTTTCAACCTCATTTTTTAGGCAAACAAGATGCCCGAAGAATGGAGGCAAAGTATGTTAGTACCAATCTTCAAGAATAAGGGGGATATTCAAAGTTGTACTAATTACCGTGGGATTAAGCTGATGAGCCATACGATGAAGCTATGGGAGAGAGTCATTGAACACCACTTATGAAGAGTGACAAGCGTGACCAAAAAATAGTTTGGTTTCATGCCTGGGAGGTCGACTATGGAAGCTATCTTCTTGGTACGACAACTTATGGAGAGATACAGGGAGCAAAAGAAGGACTTGCATATGGTGTTCATTGACTTAGAGAAGGCCTATGATAAGATACCGCGGAATGTTATGTGGTGGGCTTTGGAGAAGCACAAAGTCCCAACAAAGTATATTACCCTTATCAAGGATATGTACGATAATGTTGTGACAAGTGTTCGGACAAGCGATGGTGACACCAATGTTTTTCCAATTAGAATAGGACTGCACCAAGGGTTAGCTCTGAGCCCTTATCTTTTTGCTTTGGTGATGGATGAGGTCACAAGGGATATACAAGGTGATATCCCATGGTGTATTCTCTTTGCAGATGATGTGGTGCTAGTCGACGATAGTCGGACGGGGGTTAATGGAAAGTTGGAGCTGTGGAGACAGACCTTGGAGTTGAAGGGTTTTAGGCTTAGTAGAACTAAAACTGAGTACATGAGGTGCGATTTTAGTACTACTAGGCACGAGGAGGATGAGGTTTGCCTTGATGGACAGGTGATACCTCAGAAGGAACCTTTCTATATTTGGGGTCGATGCTGCAGAAGGATGGTGAAATCGATGAAGATGTGAGCCATCGAATCAAAGCCGGATGGATGAAGTGGCACCAAGCTTCCGGCGTCCTCTGTGACAAGAGAGTGCCACAAAAGCCAGAACGCAGGTTCTATAGGACGGCAATTAGACCGGCGATGCTGTATGGCACAGAATGTTGACCAACTAAAAGGCGACATGTCCAATGGTTGAGTGTAGCGGAGATGCGCATGTTGAGATGGATGTGTGGCCACACAAGAAAGGATCGGGTCCAGAATGATGACATATGTGATAGAGTTGGTGTAGCACCAATTGAGGAGAAGCTTGTCCAACATCGTTTGAGATGGTTTGGGCACATACAATGCAGGCCCTCAGAAGCGCCTATACATAGTGGAAGAATAATGCATGCGGATAATGTCAAGAGAGGTCGAGGTAGACCAAACTTGACATGGGAGGAGTCTGTAAAGAGGGATATGAAGGACTGGAATATCACCAAAGAACTAGCCATGGACAGGGGTGTGTGAAAGTTAGCTATCCACGTGCCAGAACCATGACAAGTTTTCAAGATCTTATGGGTCTCATCTCTAGCCTACCCCAACTTGTTTGGGACTGAAAGGCTTTGTTGTTGTTGTTGCTCCATCAAGTTAGTCTATAGCATCTGAACTGTGTCTGTGCCAAACTTTATTTTTGTGGAACATTCCATCACTACTGACGGACACTCCGTAAAATCTAGTCTGTAGCTTTAGAACCTTTCTGAGTTGGTTTTTGCCTCGGCGGAACGTTCCGTCGCCACTGGCAGATGTTTCGCGCGAACCAGTTACCCTCGGTCTAGGTAAATATTGCAGCTTTATAATTCGACGGATGGTCCGCAGTCCCCGGCGGACACTCCGTCAAAGCCTGACCAGTGCTAAATTCATTCTAACTTGTTTGGTTGTTACCCAAACTTCATAGATGTCTTGCATAGCCTTCATACATGTTGTACACTTGTTGGAGCTCACGCTTGTACCTCTATTTGATTCCTTTGCGCTCATTTGCTCTTAATTCCCATTTTGACCCTTTTTGCCCAAGAATTTCTAACTTGCCCGTTCTTCTTTTATGTTGTAGGTTTGGTGATGTCCTTCGCCTTCAGGGTGGGGATCGTGAGAAGAGGAAACCGAGAGGGGATGTCTCGTCCAGCAACCACCGCGTCACCGATGGTGATGATCCCATGGAAGGGGATTACTCACTAGAGGGGAGCAAAAAGAAGAAGATGTCGCACATAGCCCGATCCAAGAGGGCTAGAAATCAAGTTCGATCTCCTTCACCTTCTGAGGAGGAGGAAGAGGAGGAAGAAGAGGAAGAGGATGAGGATGAGGAAAGTGTCACCGAGGATGAGGTTGAGGACAACATGGGTGAGGTGGTGCAAGCTATCAACATGGCTACACCACCGGCGAAGAGGAACTGGAAAGACGATGACTTCCATGCTGCTTGCAAGGTCAAGCAATTGGTGGGGGTGCCACTTCACCTACCCCGTTCTTCCACTCCAGGACACAGTGTGAGCTCTTCTAGGGTATCTTCGACCAGGCTAAGATGAACAAGAACCAGCAATGGTTGCATTGGGCTATTTGGAGGGTTTTCCACACATTCACCCTCTGATTGAGAAGATTGAGAGAGTAGGATTGAAGAATGCTATGGCTCTGATGCAGAACTGCAATGAAGCTGTGATCTGATAGTTCTATGCGACACTTGAGGAGCATATGGACAAGGAGAGGATCAGGTGGATGACTAGGATAGGGAAGTTAAGGCTTCCTTCAGAGAGTTTTCTGAGGTTTGCGGCTTGACTATGATGACATATAGACGGGGAAACTTGTGAAGGACATTGAGACTATGGAGGAGAGGGAGACCCGCAGGTTCTACACGCTGGGTGAGTTCAACTACACCTACAACACTGGGCTAAAGAGGTTCCCTCATTTGCTCAATGCTATGCTGTGGTGCACACTTATGCCCAAGCGTGGCAACACCAACAAAGTGCGCCCTCCATATTATGAGGTAATGGGGGCAATACTCGATGGTGTGAAGCTCAACATGGTGGAGTATCTGGTGTCCGAGGTGCTGGATTGCAAGCATAATCTAAGGAGTGGCTTGGCTTACCAGACTTACATCATGGCCTTGGTGAAGAGCAAGGCAATCTTCCAGGGAGTAGATGAGAAGGTGCACAGGCCCTGCCATCTTCACTTCAATGAAAAGGACTTCCTGCGAAGAGAGCCTGCTTTGGATGGACCTCCACCACCACCACAGACACAGGGCATTGAGAGGGGACAGCCGTCCACTCAGGGTGACATTAGCAGTTGGGAGAGAGCCGCAGGAGCTAGCAGTAGCACTTGGATGCCTCCAGAGGGTTACTTTGCTCCTTTCTTTGAGGGTATCTAGGCACAAGTCCAGAGCATGCTCGAACCGATTGACCAAAACTTTGACTCGAGGTTCCAGGGCTAGCAGACCTACCTGTAGCAGAGCTTCGTCGACATGGTCCTGAGCTCAGTGCACGGCTTGGCAGAGCAGATGGGACGGCTCGCCACTCATGAGTAGGTCCAGGAGCTCCGCACTAACTTCAACGTGCACCTTCAGGACTTTGGGCAGTTCAGGCAGTCCTACGATACCTTTACTGGCCACTTCTATAGCTACTACCTGAGGATGACTACATCAGCAATAGGTTAGCATTGATTCCTCACCTTCCTTTTTGCTTATTGAATTCTAGATTTAATTAGCAACTGAATGACTTGTGTCATATGTTGCAGGTGCACACCTAGTCCTGTCCTACCAGCCATACCAGTAGGGCTACCCACTGTCATCGAGCTCCTACCCGGCAGGTATGCTTTCCACCTTTTTCTTTCTATCATATTCCATGTCAATGGTCAATACCTTAAATTTGGTGTTCATCCGATCCGCAGGCATGCCTTCTCTGATGCCCAGCTCAGCCATCTTATCGCCGCCTCCGTACAACCAGGTGCCTCTGCCACAGCAGCAGTAGCAGCAGTTCCCGCCGCCTCCAGAGTAGTAGATGTTGCATCTCTAGTCATTGTCGTGCCAGTTCAGTCATGGTTGTGATCATCGTGCGAGAGAGAGAGACAGATATTTGGTTGGTCTTTTGCCCCGTGTGATGCACGGGCTTCATACTTGGTTGGGATGTACTTTACACTTTGGTTTGCTTGTGGGTCATCCATCAAGGTGACAGGTCGATACTTTTGTCCGCTACTCTTGGTTGGTGATAAAGACTTGGTTTGGACACCTTTGTTTTGTTTTGTGCTTGATTGCTCATACTCACGTGTTGGATGGCTTGACATGAGAATTATGATCATTTTGACATGTGGTTGTGATATATATATATATATATGTCTTGCTTATACTACGATTAGGGATAAAGTCAAGAAACAAAGGAGACTCTGCCAAAATTTTTCGACAAAGATAAGAGATAAGATTTGGAATTTGACACTTGAGAGAGTAGAGACTTGAGAAACTAGATAAGAGACTTAGAATTGTTCTTTCGACTCTCATAGCATAACATTCTTAATATATAGGGTGTCTCACCTAAACTGATAATTCCTTACTTGGGTGATCTCCTATTAATCCCACCTGGTACTCATGATTAATTGTTGTTAAGTTGCAAAGTTACTACTTTGGAAAAATAAATTTTTAGCTGCCGCGATGAACCTTCTCAAAATAATGGTGAAAAGGCAAGAGGCTGGAATAAGCTAAAGAGATAAGAGCTAGTTTAACTCATAGCATTGATCCTAAAGCATAGAAGTTTCATGTTTAGAAAAATTTAAAAACAAAGATCTAAGTTATGCAAGCTTAATGATAGGAACGTATGTGTAAATCAACCACCATTCTAATACCTGTCTGGGAGGGCTTCTTTCCACACCCGACTGACTAGTCCAGGTGTTGTCCTCTCGACCAACCCGACCCAGTCTCGACCGACGCAGGGCCCTCAGGAGAGTGCCATCTGCACGTCCTCTTCAGGATCTTTTTAATGGTCGAGTGACACAAAACGAACAACTCACAAGCAATTACACATCACAATCATTATACCTCGATGATTAAATCATTAGCTGAAACATCATTGACCATTACATTACAAAAGTAAGAAGTTTGGTATACATGGTTAAGAATTATCCTATTCTAGAGATAGTTTTCCCTTATTCACTCGTATCTAATATCAGAGCTAACATGCAGCTCATCTTGGGAGCGCCCATCCCAGGGTCTACTAGCCTTTGACTTATTGAGCTTGGCTCAATTGTCATCAAGCCGAAGTACCTGCAAGACAACTTAACGGTAGCACCATGAGTACATTGCGTACTTGCAGGACTTAATTCCAACGTATATATATTTGGTGGATGTAAAGGGTAATATCAAGCATTTGTACATTTGCAGAAAAGCATGGCATTTATTAAGAGATAGCATGCTCATGATTCATAATTAAATTAACTAACAATTATGTAGTCATGATGAGTAGTTATGAGTAGCATAATTACAGTGATCAACATTATAATTCATCTCATAACTAAGTGTCATCATCAACGCTACAATGAGTCTAGGAGTAAGAATGACTGATGAGGTTCCGTCCCAAAGGACTTCAGGCTTTCAAATAAACTCTACAGAGGTATACAACAGTACCCACACGGACATCAAGGACGAACCTCCATACCTGTGCCCGGATAAGGGTTGCCTCATGGTTCCAACCTTTCCTCAATGTGGCTCCCAAATCGACGAACGGTTTGACTGGGTACTGGTGTAATGCCATCACATCTACACCGCATCACCCCTCGCACCGAATCTGTGTGATCAGCGAGTCACCACCAACTAATTAGCTCATCGCCCCATTTGTGATATGTGGTCTGTACGGGTGGTTACTCAAACTCACTATCCCAATGAATGGTCCTTAGCTACTCCATGAGCTATGTCACCTGAGATCCCACACTCACAGTGACCTTAGCCCTCGTTTGAGTAGAGATTACCAAAATTGATCATCATGTTAATTATCTCAAGTTGGTGTTGGTCCTTAGTCACATTGAAAAAATATAGATCAAATTGTCACACTTACTAGTTTTAATTAATTAATTATCCCGGTGTAGCTCCTACATGCGCAAGAGTGAGTTCCCTTCTCACACTCGACCTCTAACGAAGCTAGCCAACTAAGCAGTTAAGCGATCCAAAAACCGTTGGTTAAATAGAGGCTATGATTACTTAGTGAGCAGTTCTAGGTTAATGGAATATGATTAGGTTATTAATCAAATTTCAAATTGAATGCACAACTCATAATGAAACAAATAAATGCATATCCAAAATAGGGTTCATAGTAGTGGGGTACCTTCCTGTCAGGATGTCCCGATGACTGAGGATGATCATGAATACTCGAAAAACGTTCCTCACGAGCTAAGCGAACCTGAAAGAGAACGTTGGACAAATTGAAGACAAGCTCGATGATTGGATGAAGAGATAAAGATAGATATTGCAATTTGGAACTTGGGAAGAGATATCTAACTGTGCATTAGTGTTCACTTTATTTTTTATAACCATGTGATAGGGTGGATAGGGACTAACGTTAAGTTTGGAACATTGTAACAATTTAATGTATTCCACAGATACTCAGTCGTATACGGCGGACACTTTGTGGGATTAATTCCCGAGGCTAACAGGTTCTATTTTTGGCTCTGTGTAGTTTGATGGACACTCCGTCAGGAGTGACGGATACTCCGTGGGTTCACGAAATGTTCCATGGGACACTCCGAGGAGTTAGGACTTAGTCATTTTATGTGTTAGTTGCCCTCATGGACACTCTGCCACTCTTGGCGGACACTCCACTAGGAACTGATTGCTCTCGGGTTCTCTGGAAATTAAATTTATAACTTGGCGGACAGTCCGTGACATTTCAGGGAGGGTGGACACTCCGCTATGAACTTACTGCTCTCGGGTTCTCTGGAAATTAAATTTGTAACTTGGCGGACACTCCGTGACATTTTAGGGACACTCCATGAGTTTACTCACACAAGGTTTAAGTGTTTGGCCATGAGTTTTGGGCTAAGTTCTTAGATAGATGAATGCTCCGCCATATGCGACGGACACTCCATCATTTGGTCGACGGAGCCTATATCCATAGTTTTTTCATGTGGTTTCTTGTGATTCAACCCTAGATGTTGTGCGTTGTGCATCTTGCATGTGTAAGAGGTTTCTAGGGTGGTTTCGGTGATATGTTGGGCTCATGATAGCTAGGGTTTAAACCATAGTTATCAAGTGCAACTATTGATTTGGAATTAAACTAAAACCACGGTAAATTGAGGGTTAATTCTTGAGATTGGGCGTGGCAACTTAGCTTTGAGATTTGGTGGTTCCCATGCCACCAAGATTGAAGGTAAGGCCTTGAGAATCCTTGCTTCCAATCCATAGAGACGGATTTGATGATTCTTGCAAAATTTCGTAGGTCCATGTGAGGGAGACATTAGAGAGATGCATGAGAGGATTGAGTTGTAGCAACTCTAGATCTTACTCTTGGGATGACAGAGCAACTTCCAAACCTCATGATTCATCCATGCATGGAGAGAGACATGAGTTAGGGTTTGAAGATTGAGCTCAAGAAAATGAGAAGAGAGAGCTCTTGTGCCAACCATGAGGTGATGGAGATGAAGGGGCTCATGGTCTTGATCTTGGGCTGATCTTGCTGCCCTTTCTTCCCTTGATTTCCTATGCCTTCTCCTTCTTCTCCACTCTTTCACTCTAGTCATCCTTTCCTTTCTCTTGTTCTTCATTCTAGAGAGAGAGGGGGTGAGTGAAATGAGGGAAGGAGTGAGTAGAGCTAAGGCTCACCAGCTAAAGGATCCTTCACCCATGAGCTGACAAGTGGGCCACACCAAGTGAGTGGAAAACAACTCACTCTCCACTCAATCTGCTAACTCAGAGATTTGGTGGACTGTCCGTCAGAAATGACGGAACGTTCCGTCAATTCTCTGAATTTGGAGAATTTGACTTGGGATTTTGGCATTGAGGCCAATCTTTATATCCAAGAGATAGACAATCACTTATGGAGAGACTAGGAATACTGATTAGCATCTCTCAGAGAACATTCTCACGATGTTGGCTTCAGTTTGACCGTTGTTGACTCCGGTTCGACTTCGGTTGACTTGAGAGATTTAGAAGGATTGAGCTACGAGTTTGGAGTCCATGTCCTAGTTGAGAATGCTAGGATCCAATTAGAGAATGATAAGGTGATACTTGAGAGCTTGAGAACCTTTGTTGGGTGATTTAAAAGGAATTTTTATTAAAGGTTTTTAATTGGAACGACTTTCGGTCGTGACAGGTATGAAGTGGTGGGGCCACTGAATGCTTCCAATTCTTGACTTGTGGGCACTTGAATCCATGTGCTTTGATCTTGGGCCATCCAAAGAAAACGCATACTTCATCCAATGGTTGATATTTCTTGAAAGTGTGTTTCTTGGATCTTAGGAGGATTGAGGGGGTAGTGGGACCAACTAGGGTGGTCAGGCAACCCGCAGTGTGGGCCCACTTGGCTCCATGTTCTCTATTATCTTATACCCTACATAGAAATACTCCATATACATGTGGAACTTGTTATTTGATAAAATATGCTCATGATATGCTCATCTTCCTTTTATTCTGAGGTCTGTTGACGGTATTTTGGTTATGTAAAAGTGTGGCATTTTTACCATCAACAGGACTCGCGACCATCATTTGCGACAATCATCCTGCTACATGCCACGGAGGAGGTATGGGATCTGGGTTGTTTACAGGACGCCATCACTTATGAGCCTTCACCTATTGTCCTATCGACCAATTGCACTTGGTTGTGTCAGTTGAGACTGCTCACGGTTCTGAAGGTATATATGCTATTCAGTTTGATGGCTCTATTCTAGGACTTCCAATTCTTATATTGGTGGACTCGGGTAGTTTAGCCTCTTTTGTTAGCCAGAGGATCGTGGATCAGCACGCCCACCATGTCATCAAGGTCACTGATAGGGGTGTAATTCAGTGCATCTCTTTGGTTCCTTAGAGTCTTGGACTATTGATACTTATCACTTCTGTCAGCCCATGAAAGTAATTCTGTTGCTAGCGTATTTCATAATCTTGGTGATGGATTAGCTCGAGGTTTTCGGTATGCGGATCCATTGGAAGTTGAAATGGTTGCAACTTCTGTATGGTGCTTCCACTGTGTCATTGTATGGTCAGAATTCTCCAGTGCACCAGGCGTTGCACATCTATCTCCTATTTATTGATAACCCAGGAGCCCAACTCTTCGTCGGTGTCTAAATTGCCGATTGAGATACAGTCTATTCTAGATGATTATCAGGCAGTCGGTGCCACTCCATAGGACCATCCATCGGTTCGACCTTGTGACCACAATATTCCATTGCTTTCAGGGACTCATCCTGTCAACATCCATCCCAATCACTATCCTCCTGTTTCCAAAGATGAGATTGAATCTCAGGTCTCTCAGATGTTGTAGGATGGGTTAATTTAGCCTAGTGCTTTGCCCTTCTCCTCTCTAGTGCTTCAAGTTAAGAAAAAGGATGGCATATGGCGTTTTTGCATTGATTACCGGTACCTCAACGAGCTGACAGTGAAAGGTGTCTTTCCTATACCTGTGCTTGATATTGGTGGATGAGTTTTTCAAAGCACGCTGGTTTTCTATTCTCGACCTCTTTGCAGGTTATCATCAAGTTCGATTGAAGCCTGGGAAAGAATAGAAAACAACATTCTCCATGCAATCAAGCCATTATAAGTTCAAGGTCATGCTTTTTGGTTTAACAGGCTCTCCACATACTTTTTAGGGGGAGATGAACACCACCTTGGCTCCGTTGTTATGCAAATGTGTCATAGTGTTCTTTAATGATATTCTGGTCTATAGTCCCACTTATGAAGCTCATCTTCTACACCTCTGGCAGGTGTTTCTTTCCTATAGAAGAATAGTGGCACCATCAAATTGTCTAAGTGTCACTTTTCTCAAAAGGAGATTCCTTACTTGGGCCACATTCTCAGTGAAGCTGGTGTAGTCACCAATCCCTCTAAGGTGGATGTCATTGTGCACTGGGCGGTTCCATAGAGTGTGCGTGAATTGCGGGGTTTCTTGGGGCTTGCTAGATTCTATTGCAAGTTTGTTTGTCATTTTGTAGTAATCACTAAGTCATTGACTAATGTCTTGAAGAATGGGATCTCTTCATTTGGACTGTTGATCACCAGACTGCATTTGATTCTCTAAAGATGGCCTTGAGTTCAGCACCCGTGTTAGCAGTTCTTGAACTTTCCTAGCCTTTTTCAATTGAAACGGATGTTTCAAAGTGTGGTATTGATGCATTGTTGATTCAACGGAGTCATCCTCTTGCCTTCATCAGTAAGCATTTGGGTCCTGACTCCCGTGGTCTGTCAACCAATGAAAAAGAATACATGGCCATGTTGTTGGCAATGTAACTACAATGCTCGTATGCAGTTGGCTGAGTTCATCATATAAACCAATCAACAGAGCCTGTGCATCTTAATGAGCATCGACTGCATACCATCTAGCAATAGAAGGTTTTCACCAAACTATTGGGTTTGCAGTATCGAGTCGTGCAAAAAGGGGACTAACAGCCATGTTGCAGATGCCTTGTCTCGTTGGCCTCACTCTACTGAGCTCTATCAAGTGTTGTCTGTGTCAGTACCGCAATGGTGTGACGAGATCACTCAAAGATATGATGGTGATTCCCAAGCTTCATAGCATGTGGCTCAGTTAGCTGTGAATCCTACAACTATCCCCAATTTCTCTCTCACTGATGGGCTGCTGCATTTTAAAGGACGTATCTGATTGGGTAATAATGTGACTCTTTAGAACAAAGTGTTGCAAGCATTGCGCTCCTCTCTTGTGGGTGGTCATTTAGGCATCCTAATCACTCTCCGACTGATGCGTTAAGAGTCTGTTCGCTTGGCCCAATCAGAATACCACAGCACACCAATTTGTTGCTAGCTACCCTATTTGTCAACAGTTGAAGCCTGATTGTTCCAAATATCCAGGGATGTTACAGCTGTAAGCAATTCCCAAGTCCACATGGCAAATCACGCACACTCTATGGAACCGCCCAGTGCACAATGACATCCACCTTAGAGGGATTGGTGACTACACCAGCTTCACTGAGAATGTGGCCCAAGTAAGGAATCTCCTTTTGAGAAAAGTGACACTTAGACAATTTGATGGTGCCACTATTCTTCTATAGGAAAGAAACACCTGCCAGAGGTGTAGAAGATGAGCTTCATAAGTGGGACTATAGACCAGAATATCATTAAAGAACACTATGACACATTTGCATAACAACGGAGCCAAGGTGGTGTTCATCTCCCCCTAAAAAGTATGTGGAGAGCCTGTTAAACCAAAAAGCATGACCTTGAACTTATAATGGCTTGATTGCATGGAGAATGTTGTTTTCTATTCTTTCCCAGGCTTCAATCGAACTTGATGATAACCTGCAAAGAGGTCGAGAATAGAAAACCAGCGTGCTTTGAAAAACTCATCCACCAATATCAAGCACAGGTATAGGAAAGACACCTTTCACTGTCAGCTCGTTGAGGTACCGGTAATCAATGCAAAAACGCCATATGCCATCCTTTTTCTTAACTTGAAGCACTAGAGAGGAGAAGGGCAAAGCACTAGGCTAAATTAACCCATCCTACAACATCTGAGAGACCTGAGATTCAATCTCATCTTTGGAAACAGGAGGATAGTGATTGGGATGGATGTTGACAGGATGAGTCCCTGAAAGCAATGGAATATTGTGGTCACAAGGTCGAACCGATGGATGGTCCTATGGAGTGGCACCGACTGCCTGATAATCATCTAGAATAGACTGTATCTCAATCGGCAATTTAGACACCGACGAAGAGTTGGGCTCCTGGGTTATCAATAAATAGGAGATAGATGTGCAACGCCTGGTGCACTGGAGAATTCTGACCATACAATGACACAGTGGAAGCACCATACAGAAGTTGCAACCATTTCAACTTCCAATGGATCCGCATACCGAAAACCTCGAGCTAATCCATCACCAAGATTATGAAATACGCTAGCAACAGAATTACTTTCATGGGCTGACAGAAGTGATAAGTATCAATAGTCCAAGACTCTAAGGAACCAAAGAGATGCACTGAATTACACCCCTATCAGTGACCTTGATGACATGGTGGGCGTGCTGATCCACGATCCTCTGGCTAACAAAAGAGGCTAAACTACCCGAGTCCACCAATATAAGAATTGGAAGTCCTAGAATAGAGCCATCAAACTGAATAGCATATATACCTTCAGAACCGTGAGCAGTCTCAACTGACACAACCAAGTGCAATTGGTCGATAGGACAATAGGTGAAGGCTCATAAGTGATGGCGTCCTGTAAACAACCCAGATCCCATACCTCCTCCGTGGCATGTAGCAGGATGATTGTCGCAAATGATGGTCGCGAGTCCTGTTGATGGTAAAAATGCCACACTTTTACATAACCAAAATACCGTCAACAGACCTCAGA
>JAHUYU010002441.1:0-26142 GCA_030439765.1 Tripidium arundinaceum
CAGCAAAGTACAACAAAACTGTGCAATTAGTTTTTGATTTCATCAACATTTAGTACTCCATGCATTTGCCGACATTTTGATGTGACGGGAAATCTTCTTTTTGCATAGTGGAATTTAAGGGGAGAATTGGGGAACTAAACAAGGCCCGGGCAAAGCTTATCGCTGCATTGCATCCTCAGTGTCACAGGCCAGAACCCATATAGATTCAAAGATTGATGTGATAGAGAGAATAAAAAAATTCTAATTTTAAGGTGATCTAAACAAGGCCCTGCTTGCTAGCAGCTGCTGGGTCTCAGCCGGCGTTGCAGCGCACGGCCCTGGCAAGGAGCTAATGAAGGCTGTGTTTAGATCTATTGAAATATACACTATGCAAAAAAAGATTCCCCATCACATCAAACTTGCGATACATGCATGGAGTACTAAATGTGGATAAAATCAAAAACTAATTGTACAGTTTGGTTGTACTTTGCGAGACGAATGTTTTGAGCCTAATTAGTCAATGATTGGACAATTATTACCAAATACAAACGAAATGCTACAGTGTATTTTGGTACACCAAAGTTTGGATCTAAACACTGCCGAAGTCTTTATGGTGGCAGAAGAGGGTACGACCCCAGGCGCACGTGGGCTGGATGTGGTGCTGAACTGCTTGCTGGTACTACCATGCTCGCTACTGTTTGCTTGGATTGTGCACTCGCAGGACCTCCGGGTGAGCGGTTGCCGCTTGAGTGATGCTGGAGTTTGATGTACTCTGCATAGCTAAGGATGGCAACGGGTCGGGTTCGGATCGGGTGGAGTCTCCGTGCACCCAAAACCGAAACCCGAAATCGAAACCCGAACCCGAACCGAAAACCGATTCGGGTGGAAATCCATCACCAAAACCAAACCCGCGGATACCCGAAACCCGAACGGATACCCGAAACCCGAATGGATACCCGAAACCCGCGGATAAATATACACATATTCACATGTATAAATAAGAGACAATAAATAATAAATATTTTCATGAGTCAATTTTGAATAGATTTAATAATCTAAGTAAACAAGTTATTATTAGCATATTATAAAACATGAGTTTTAATTCCAAATAATTTATTTCGGATATCCATTGGATATCCACGGATGAAAAACCAAACCCGAAACCGAACCCGATACCAAACCCGAATCGGTTTTCGGTTCGGGTTCGGGTTTCGATTTCGGGTTTCGGTTTCGGTTTCGGGTTTGGTATCGGGTTCGGTTTCGGGTTTGGTTTTTCATCCGTGGATATCCAATGGATATCCGAAATAAATTATTTGGAATTAAAACTCATGTTTTATAATATGCTAATAATAACTTGTTTACTTAGATTATTAAATCTATTCAAAATTGACTCATGAAAATATTTATTATTTATTGTCTCTTATTTATACATGTGAATATGTGTATATTTATCCGCGGGTTTCGGGTATCCATTCGGGTTTCGGGTATCCGTTCGGGTTTCGGGTATCCGCGGGTTTGGTTTTGGTGATGGATTTCCACCCGAATCGGTTTTCGGTTCGGGTTCGGGTTTCGATTTCGGGTTTCGGTTTTGGGTGCACGGAGACTCCACCCGATCCGAACCCGACCCGTTGCCATCCTTAGCTATGCAGAGTACATCAAACTCCAGCATCACTCAAGCGGCAACCGCTCACCCGGAGGTCCTGCGAGTGCACAATCCAAGCAAACAGTAGCGAGCATGGTAGTACCAGCAAGCAGTTCAGCACCACATCCAGCCCACGTGCGCCTGGGGTCGTACCCTCTTCTGCCACCATAAAGACTTCGGCAGTGTTTAGATCCAAACTTTGGTGTACCAAAATACACTGTAGCATTTCGTTTGTATTTGGTAATAATTGTCCAATCATTGACTAATTAGGCTCAAAACATTCGTCTCGCAAAGTACAACCAAACTGTACAATTAGTTTTTGATTTTATCCACATTTAGTACTCCATGCATGTATCGCAAGTTTGATGTGATGGGGAATCTTTTTTTGCATAGTGTATATTTCAATAGATCTAAACACAGCCTTCATTAGCTCCTTGCCAGGGCCGTGCGCTGCAACGCCGGCTGAGACCCAGCAGCTGCTAGCAAGCAGGGCCTTGTTTAGATCACCTTAAAATTAGAATTTTTTTATTCTCTCTATCACATCAATCTTTGAATCTATATGGGTTCTGGCCTGTGACACTGAGGATGCAATGCAGCGATAAGCTTTGCCCGGGCCTTGTTTAGTTCCCCAATTCTCCCCTTAAATTCCACTATGCAAAAAGAAGATTTCCCGTCACATCAAAATGTCGGCAAATGCATGGAGTACTAAATGTTGATGAAATCAAAAACTAATTGCACAGTTTTGTTGTACTTTGCGAGACAAACATTTTAAGCCTAGTTAGTCAAAATTTGGATAATTTTTACCAAATACAAACGAAATGCTACAGAAATTCTGATACAGTGTTTTTCTTCCCAATTCTCTCGTCTATACGAGGCCCCGGTAGGCTTTGCGACCTGCCGACCTCCTTGGCTCTGGAAGGCTGCGACTCAGCGACTGCGAGCAGGTTGCCAGTTGCCGATTCCAGTTCCGGCCAGGCAGGAGGAAAGATGAAAGAAGAATGCCAGGAAGCGCTGCACGGACGTTCACTGAGCAGAGTTTATCCGCGGACGGTGCCAGGGCCACGAAAGCGGCCGTCTCTTCTCTTCCGTGTAGTTGCTAGTTGGAGAGTATCACATGGATGAGCGTGATTTGCCGGCCTCAATCACGGGGAGACGGAAGCAAAGGCCGGTGAGTGGCAGACATGTCGCCCTCCATGTATGCTCCCCGCTCTCGATGATTGACCCTCCCATGTCCCATCTCTACTGCGCTGCGATGGCCGATGGACTAGGGGGAGCAATAACAGGCGAGGTGACCTGACAAACGCTTATCCAGTTTGGCGCTGGATAGATAGGGACATGACTCCACGAGTCTTGTTACAGCAGAAGCAAAGGTTGCATAGAACATTTGATCACGATGACGCTCTTGTCTCTCTCGTCTGCAGTTGCAGCGGCAGCTGCTTCATCGACCTCCTAATCCTACCAGTCCTAACAAAACTAGAATTGCAAAGGAAAACTACGCAGATAAGAAGGAGCGGAGGCAATCATGGCCGGTCTCCAGTCACCTCCATGCTCCATCGCCAAGGAAGCAAAAGACCCGTTTCCCTCTCGGTCGGTCACTGCATCATCACTTGCCCTTGGTGGCGGTGGCAGCGGCGGCGCGGCGGGCCCTGGCACCGGCGCGGCCGCCGGCGGTGGCGGTCTCCACCTCCACGTGGCGGCGCATCTCCATGACGCGGCGGTGGGAGTTGGAGTGCAGCAGCGGCGAGAAGGTGGGGCTCAGGATGGGGCGGTACTCCGGGAACAGGCGCCCGGACTTGAAGCGCACGCCGCACGCGTTGCACAGCGTGCTGGGCCCCTTGGGGCCCTGCCGCCACTGCGGCGTCTCCTCCGACGCGCAGTGCGTGCACCGGCGCCGCGGCGGCGCGCCGCCCGGGGGCGGGGGCGCCGGCGGCAGGACCGGCGGGACGCTCCACGGCGCCGTCACCCGCCGCCGCCGCCGCAAACCCTTGGTCCTCGGCCCCACCGCGTGCGCGTGGGGCAGCGGCTCCAGGCGACCCACGCCCGCCGCCGGCGCCGACGGCGCCGCCTCCACCTCCGCCGACATGGTCTCCACCGAAGGGAACGCGTCCATATTCGAGAGCCACTCCAGCTCCTCCTCTTCGTCCGCCCCCTGCCCACCTCCTGCGGCCGCCAGGTCCAACCCCTGCAAGAACCACCCCAAAAAGGACGAATTTTTTAGCGCCCATGTCGCAAACCCAACCCCAGCCGCAGCAGCCATGGGAGAAACGAGAACGGGTACCGCGTGGTCAAAGAAGGCATTCAAGCCGGCGTCCGCGCCGCTCGCGAGCTCGTCCGCCGCCGCCGCCGGGTTCCCGTCCGCCGCTGCCCCGCACCCCGCCATGGTCGCCGCCGCCGTCAAGGCAGAGGGATAAAGAAATGGAATTTTTTATTCGATTACTTGAACACTTCTATTCGGGATGATCCGGGTGGGCTTTTTATCATCTGCTTTCCAACCCTTTTTGTGAGGTTTTGTTTCTACCTCAGCGGGTTCACAAGTTAAGCAAGCGAGATTTTTGTGTGGGGTTCTTGAGATGATGCAACAAATCCATAGGTTTTAACGAGGGCAATAGCCCCATGGCGTTCACGTGGCCGTCGCCGTGGGGCTGCAGTGGCTGCCTCTCAAGTCTTGGGGCTGGCACTGTGGCTGGCTGCTGGCTGGGGACGATTTGGATTTGTTGGCCCGCTTAGAAGAGCCTCCGGGTTAGCCAGGATCCTCCATTAGGGTTTGCTTCAGGGTTAAGCACAAGCAGTGGAGAAGAACAGAAACGGAAGATGATCCTGCTGGCTCCATCCAGGCCGCGGCGGCGCATGCATTTCGTGACATGAGGTCCAATAATCCTGTTTTCGATGGGCTGTTTCATGGTATTGTATTAATGTAAAGATAGAAAGCTGTTTCATGGTATTGCATTAATATATAGATAGAAGCTCTGTCGTGATTCATATTTTTTTTTGTCCAGATGCATTTCTCCCGGCAGAGTACCACGGAGTAGGTGAATTGTGAAAATTTTTTGTACCCGATATCCTCCCGCGCTGGCACTTCTTTGATGTGAATTAAAAAATTAAAAGAACGGCCCGGTTTAGGAATCTCAACATCTCACGCCCCTTTTGAAAATAGGATTTTCACGGGAAGTGTATAAGAATTTCACAGTAATCAATTATCTTCGTGCCCTCCCCAAACAAAGTCCCATTAGGCCATTACCCCTATTTACTTTAAAGGTGGCTCCCCATTCGAAATAATGTTTCACCTTTTGGATTCCTTCCCAAAATTTTAGATCCCCTCATCCTAGCAAAGAGATAATTAGACAAATATATCTTCTTTAAGAGATTGCACCATATAGCATTGGGTTTTTCATTATACAATCACCACACCCATTTCAGTAAAGTGCGTCATTCATCATTCTTGTATTCGTAATGCCCATTCCCCCATAATCATTAGGTAACACAACTTCTCCCATTTCACTATGAACCTGTTTACTTCCCATACAAACTCAAAATATTTCCTCTTCCACCCATCACATCGAATCTTTGAATGCATGCATGGAGCATTAAATGTAGGTAAAAAAATAACTAATTGCATAGTTTGTCTGTAAATGTCGAGACGAATCTTTTAAGTCTAGTTAGTCCATGGTTAGATAAATTTTACCAAATAACAACGAAAAGTGCTACAGTAACTTTTCACCCAATTTTCCTCAACTAAACACACCCTATATGGTACTTGAATTTCTCTGTCCTCTCTTCGGAAGAATTTAGCTCTGGCTAAATCCATATGTTGATGATTTCCTTCGTACAATTGAAACATGCACATGTCATATACCGATAGACTACTCTTTTTTTTTTGGGAACTATACCGATAGACTACTCGGTGAGGTATTAGTGAAAACAAGTGTTCCCCAAGATCAAGTGTTTGCCTTTCAACTTTCAAAAAAATGAAGTGTTTGCCTTTCCATGGCTGTAGTCTTCTCCTTATTTTCTCAACTATTTCATCAAAAGGATGTATCCCCAAGTGTTTATCACTAAGGGTAACCCCAGGTGTTTCTTAGTTAACACCACTATTTTTTTTAGTTAAGCGTATTGGCTATCCTTACCTCCTCTTCGTTTTTGCCCAAAAAAAATACCTCACTTTTGTGTTACTTGATCTTATGCCCAATCCACCAGAAAAGGACGATACTCGGCGCTGCCGGCGATATGAAGATTAGGACATGAAACCCTGGCGTTCCCATGCCAAGGGAGCTTCCAAAACCAAATTCCTTGTACTCCTCTCACCCTCCGGCATATAAGGCAGGGCCAGTGCCGGCCCTGGACGCGGGCACGCAGGGCAGCCGCCCTGGGCCTCCGATTTGGCAGGGCCTCACCCCAAGTATGCAAACACTACTAGTATTTTGCCCAGTAATGAAGACGTGAAGTTGTCGGCCTGCACTTTCCTGGCTTCTGTGATAAGGATCGAGACCACGTATTAAAAAAAGAGAGAGCAGTAGCGTCCACGAGAAGCCAACAGTACACACACGCAAACTCTCTTGACTCTGCGTCCGCAAGTCCTCGTCTGCGGCTACGACGCGGATGACAGATCGGCGGCCGCTTGCCGGACGCGAGCCGCGCGAGGCCGCGAGCACCGAGCGCAACGGCGTGCCCGACGGCGAGACCACGAGAGGCGAGACGCTGGACTCGACGCGAAGGGCTGCGACTCGCCAACGCCGCCCGACCCTAACGAGCGACGACGAATCGACGATCGGCGGTGAGCCACACTGAGCCAGCAGCACGAGTAGAGTAGATGGGTTAATTTTTTGAACTAATTGTTTCCGTAAACTTTAACAGCATAATGACATCAAGAAAAAGAAAGTTTGCTTCGGGCAGTGAGAAAAGGAAAAAGAAAGCACGAGTAGATGAGTTAACACAATCACTCAGGGGTTCTATGCATAAGTTTCGCAAGAAGAATTCAAACACTTCAAGAGATCCAAATGAGTTGGCAATAGTTGTCAAGAAGGATCCAGCACATATTGCTTTTGCATGCACTGATAAGTATTTATAAATATATATTTACAGTTAGTACTATCATCTACATGTATGTATAGAGGGCCCCATATTTGTGTTTCGCCCTGGGCCTCCAAAAACTTAGGGCCGGCACTGGGCAGGGAAAGGGCACTTGTAAAAGGGATCAGACCCCATACAAATCCGAGAAACCCTAGATCACTACTCTCGCCGTCCTAAAAAGAATGACGTTATGGGGTGCGTGTCGGTCAAAGTTTCTCAAGTTTGACTAGCTTTGTCAAAAATGTTAGCAACATTTATATCGCTAAATAAATTTATTACGAAAGTATATTTCGTGATTTATCTAACGATACTAATTATACATTATAAATCTTAATATTCTTTTATATAATGGACCAGAGTTAAAAATGATTGACTTCTCGGAATGTGAGAATGACATTCTTTGTGGAACGGAGGGAGTACGAGCTAACGCTCTCCTACCATCTTTTTGCTCCATTGTAAGAACTTGATTGATCATTCTAACATGAAAAACTAGTTGCTAGATGTAGGGTTTAGACGTTCGAACCAGGATAAATTCACCGTCAGAGTCCCACACTTCGACCCATCGATCGAACCTGTGGTTACGAACCCACAACAATATATCTTTTTTCTTAAAAAAATTGTTTGACTAAACTCTAAACTCTAAATCCTTACCAGACTAATTGGTATATTTGCCATTTCTCATAAGAAGTAGCCGCCTCTGGAACACGGGATTTTTTTCTGTGCTCCTGTTTATTTTTCTGTGGAAATTAAATTGATTACTGTGAAATTCTTATACACTTCCCGTGAAAATCCTATTTTCAAAAGGGGCGTGAGATGTTGAGATTCCTAAACCGGGCCGTTCTTTTAATTTTTTAATTCACATCAAAGAAGTGCCAGCGCGGGAGGATATCGGGTACAAAAAATTTTCACAATTCACCTACTCCGTGGTACTCTGCCGGGAGAAATGCATCTGGACAAAAAAAAATATGAATCACGACAGAGCTTCTATCTATATATTAATGCAATACCATGAAACAGCTTTCTATCTTTACATTAATACAATACCATGAAACAGCCCATCGAAAACAGGATTATTGGACCTCATGTCACGAAATGCATGCGCCGCCGCGGCCTGGATGGAGCCAGCAGGATCATCTTCCGTTTCTGTTCTTCTCCACTGCTTGTGCTTAACCCTGAAGCAAACCCTAATGGAGGATCCTGGCTAACCCGGAGGCTCTTCTAAGCGGGCCAACAAATCCAAATCGTCCCCAGCCAGCAGCCAGCCACAGTGCCAGCCCCAAGACTTGAGAGGCAGCCACTGCAGCCCCACGGCGACGGCCACGTGAACGCCATGGGGCTATTGCCCTCGTTAAAACCTATGGATTTGTTGCATCATCTCAAGAACCCCACACAAAAATCTCGCTTGCTTAACTTGTGAACCCGCTGAGGTAGAAACAAAACCTCACAAAAAGGGTTGGAAAGCAGATGATAAAAAGCCCACCCGGATCATCCCGAATAGAAGTGTTCAAGTAATCGAATAAAAAATTCCATTTCTTTATCCCTCTGCCTTGACGGCGGCGGCGACCATGGCGGGGTGCGGGGCAGCGGCGGACGGGAACCCGGCGGCGGCGGCGGACGAGCTCGCGAGCGGCGCGGACGCCGGCTTGAATGCCTTCTTTGACCACGCGGTACCCGTTCTCGTTTCTCCCATGGCTGCTGCGGCTGGGGTTGGGTTTGCGACATGGGCGCTAAAAAATTCGTCCTTTTTGGGGTGGTTCTTGCAGGGGTTGGACCTGGCGGCCGCAGGAGGTGGGCAGGGGGCGGACGAAGAGGAGGAGCTGGAGTGGCTCTCGAATATGGACGCGTTCCCTTCGGTGGAGACCATGTCGGCGGAGGTGGAGGCGGCGCCGTCGGCGCCGGCGGCGGGCGTGGGTCGCCTGGAGCCGCTGCCCCACGCGCACGCGGTGGGGCCGAGGACCAAGGGTTTGCGGCGGCGGCGGCGGGTGACGGCGCCGTGGAGCGTCCCGCCGGTCCTGCCGCCGGCGCCCCCGCCCCCGGGCGGCGCGCCGCCGCGGCGCCGGTGCACGCACTGCGCGTCGGAGGAGACGCCGCAGTGGCGGCAGGGCCCCAAGGGGCCCAGCACGCTGTGCAACGCGTGCGGCGTGCGCTTCAAGTCCGGGCGCCTGTTCCCGGAGTACCGCCCCATCCTGAGCCCCACCTTCTCGCCGCTGCTGCACTCCAACTCCCACCGCCGCGTCATGGAGATGCGCCGCCACGTGGAGGTGGAGACCGCCACCGCCGGCGGCCGCGCCGGTGCCAGGGCCCGCCGCGCCGCCGCTGCCACCGCCACCAAGGGCAAGTGATGATGCAGTGACCGACCGAGAGGGAAACGGGTCTTTTGCTTCCTTGGCGATGGAGCATGGAGGTGACTGGAGACCGGCCATGATTGCCTCCGCTCCTTCTTATCTGCGTAGTTTTCCTTTGCAATTCTAGTTTTGTTAGGACTGGTAGGATTAGGAGGTCGATGAAGCAGCTGCCGCTGCAACTGCAGACGAGAGAGACAAGAGCGTCATCGTGATCAAATGTTCTATGCAACCTTTGCTTCTGCTGTAACAAGACTCGTGGAGTCATGTCCCTATCTATCCAGCGCCAAACTGGATAAGCGTTTGTCAGGTCACCTCGCCTGTTATTGCTCCCCCTAGTCCATCGGCCATCGCAGCGCAGTAGAGATGGGACATGGGAGGGTCAATCATCGAGAGCGGGGAGCATACATGGAGGGCGACATGTCTGCCACTCACCGGCCTTTGCTTCCGTCTCCCCGTGATTGAGGCCGGCAAATCACGCTCATCCATGTGATACTCTCCAACTAGCAACTACACGGAAGAGAAGAGACGGCCGCTTTCGTGGCCCTGGCACCGTCCGCGGATAAACTCTGCTCAGTGAACGTCCGTGCAGCGCTTCCTGGCATTCTTCTTTCATCTTTCCTCCTGCCTGGCCGGAACTGGAATCGGCAACTGGCAACCTGCTCGCAGTCGCTGAGTCGCAGCCTTCCAGAGCCAAGGAGGTCGGCAGGTCGCAAAGCCTACCGGGGCCTCGTATAGACGAGAGAATTGGGAAGAAAAACACTGTATCAGAATTTCTGTAGCATTTCGTTTGTATTTGGTAAAAATTATCCAAATTTTGACTAACTAGGCTTAAAATGTTTGTCTCGCAAAGTACAACAAAACTGTGCAATTAGTTTTTGATTTCATCAACATTTAGTACTCCATGCATTTGCCGACATTTTGATGTGACGGGAAATCTTCTTTTTGCATAGTGGAATTTAAGGGGAGAATTGGGGAACTAAACAAGGCCGGGCAAAGCTTATCGCTGCATTGCATCCTCAGTGTCACAGGCCAGAACCCATATAGATTCAAAGATTGATGTGATAGAGAGAATAAAAAAATTCTAATTTTAAGGTGATCTAAACAAGGCCCTGCTTGCTAGCAGCTGCTGGGTCTCAGCCGGCGTTGCAGCGCACGGCCCTGGCAAGGAGCTAATGAAGGCTGTGTTTAGATCTATTGAAATATGCACTATGCAAAAAAAGATTCCCCATCACATCAAACTTGCGATACATGCATGGAGTACTAAATGTGGATAAAATCAAAAACTAATTGTACAGTTTGGTTGTACTTTGCGAGACGAATGTTTTGAGCCTAATTAGTCAATGATTGGACAATTATTACCAAATACAAACGAAATGCTACAGTGTATTTTGGTACACCAAAGTTTGGATCTAAACACTGCCGAAGTCTTTATGGTGGCAGAAGAGGGTACGACCCCAGGCGCACGTGGGCTGGATGTGGTGCTGAACTGCTTGCTGGTACTACCATGCTCGCTACTGTTTGCTTGGATTGTGCACTCGCAGGACCTCCGGGTGAGCGGTTGCCGCTTGAGTGATGCTGGAGTTTGATGTACTCTGCATAGCTAAGGATGGCAACGGGTCGGGTTCGGATCGGGTGGAGTCTCCGTGCACCCAAAACCGAAACCCGAAATCGAAACCCGAACCCGAACCGAAAACCGATTCGGGTGGAAATCCATCACCAAAACCAAACCCGCGGATACCCGAAACCCGAACGGATACCCGAAACCCGAATGGATACCCGAAACCCGCGGATAAATATACACATATTCACATGTATAAATAAGAGACAATAAATAATAAATATTTTCATGAGTCAATTTTGAATAGATTTAATAATCTAAGTAAACAAGTTATTATTAGCATATTATAAAACATGAGTTTTAATTCCAAATAATTTATTTCGGATATCCATTGGATATCCACGGATGAAAAACCAAACCCGAAACCGAACCCGATACCAAACCCGAAACCGAAACCGAAAACCGTGGGTGAAAAACCATCCCCAAACCCGAAACCGCAAAACCCGAAACCCGCGGGTATCCGACCCGAACCCGAACCGCTGCCATCTCTATGCATAGCCATGTTCCCGTGGTGTTTTTCCCCACTTCAGGCCAGGTCCCGTTCGCTTACGCTGAAAAACAAGTTGAAAAACTGTTTCGACTGATTTTTTTTAAGAGAAAACACAGTTCCGGTTGAAAAGTATGGATTATAAGCAACATAACCTTTGCTGACCCAATAACTTGTGTTTCAGGTCTGGTTTGGTTATCGAGGAATCGAAAAGTAATATAATAATAAAATGGAAAGCACTTTCTAGATATTAGTTTCAATTCATAGGATCCAAACATATCAGAGTGGCGCTAAGAGACTATTTATATTCTTCCTAACCTATAGAAATATAGATTTTTATGAAACAAATACCATCTGACAACCCCTTTAAATAGATCTCCAAATAACATATTTTATTCTAGATTTCTCGCTAGTCATAGATGGTAAATGATCCTCGCTCTCCATAGTGTGCACGAGACATAGAAAAGTTGTCGCACCTTCAAAGAGGCCGCTGTCGCACCTGTCGACCTCATCTCGGCCATTAGCCAGAGCAGGTTGCCAGTTGCCGATTCCAGTTCCGGCCAGGCAGGAGGAAAGATGAAAGAAGAATGCCAGGAAGCGCTGCACGGACGTTCACTGAGCAGAGTTTATCCGCGGACGGTGCCAGGGCCACGAAAGCGGCCGTCTCTTCTCTTCCGTGTAGTTGCTAGTTGGAGAGTATCACATGGATGAGCGTGATTTGCCGGCCTCAATCACGGGGAGACGGAAGCAAAGGCCGGTGAGTGGCAGACATGTCGCCCTCCATGTATGCTCCCCGCTCTCGATGATTGACCCTCCCATGTCCCATCTCTACTGCGCTGCGATGGCCGATGGACTAGGGGGAGCAATAACAGGCGAGGTGACCTGACAAACGCTTATCCAGTTTGGCGCTGGATAGATAGGGACATGACTCCACGAGTCTTGTTACAGCAGAAGCAAAGGTTGCATAGAACATTTGATCACGATGACGCTCTTGTCTCTCTCGTCTGCAGTTGCAGCGGCAGCTGCTTCATCGACCTCCTAATCCTACCAGTCCTAACAAAACTAGAATTGCAAAGGAAAACTACGCAGATAAGAAGGAGCGGAGGCAATCATGGCCGGTCTCCAGTCACCTCCATGCTCCATCGCCAAGGAAGCAAAAGACCCGTTTCCCTCTCGGTCGGTCACTGCATCATCACTTGCCCTTGGTGGCGGTGGCAGCGGCGGCGCGGCGGGCCCTGGCACCGGCGCGGCCGCCGGCGGTGGCGGTCTCCACCTCCACGTGGCGGCGCATCTCCATGACGCGGCGGTGGGAGTTGGAGTGCAGCAGCGGCGAGAAGGTGGGGCTCAGGATGGGGCGGTACTCCGGGAACAGGCGCCCGGACTTGAAGCGCACGCCGCACGCGTTGCACAGCGTGCTGGGCCCCTTGGGGCCCTGCCGCCACTGCGGCGTCTCCTCCGACGCGCAGTGCGTGCACCGGCGCCGCGGCGGCGCGCCGCCCGGGGGCGGGGGCGCCGGCGGCAGGACCGGCGGGACGCTCCACGGCGCCGTCACCCGCCGCCGCCGCCGCAAACCCTTGGTCCTCGGCCCCACCGCGTGCGCGTGGGGCAGCGGCTCCAGGCGACCCACGCCCGCCGCCGGCGCCGACGGCGCCGCCTCCACCTCCGCCGACATGGTCTCCACCGAAGGGAACGCGTCCATATTCGAGAGCCACTCCAGCTCCTCCTCTTCGTCCGCCCCCTGCCCACCTCCTGCGGCCGCCAGGTCCAACCCCTGCAAGAACCACCCCAAAAAGGACGAATTTTTTAGCGCCCATGTCGCAAACCCAACCCCAGCCGCAGCAGCCATGGGAGAAACGAGAACGGGTACCGCGTGGTCAAAGAAGGCATTCAAGCCGGCGTCCGCGCCGCTCGCGAGCTCGTCCGCCGCCGCCGCCGGGTTCCCGTCCGCCGCTGCCCCGCACCCCGCCATGGTCGCCGCCGCCGTCAAGGCAGAGGGATAAAGAAATGGAATTTTTTATTCGATTACTTGAACACTTCTATTCGGGATGATCCGGGTGGGCTTTTTATCATCTGCTTTCCAACCCTTTTTGTGAGGTTTTGTTTCTACCTCAGCGGGTTCACAAGTTAAGCAAGCGAGATTTTTGTGTGGGGTTCTTGAGATGATGCAACAAATCCATAGGTTTTAACGAGGGCAATAGCCCCATGGCGTTCACGTGGCCGTCGCCGTGGGGCTGCAGTGGCTGCCTCTCAAGTCTTGGGGCTGGCACTGTGGCTGGCTGCTGGCTGGGGACGATTTGGATTTGTTGGCCCGCTTAGAAGAGCCTCCGGGTTAGCCAGGATCCTCCATTAGGGTTTGCTTCAGGGTTAAGCACAAGCAGTGGAGAAGAACAGAAACGGAAGATGATCCTGCTGGCTCCATCCAGGCCGCGGCGGCGCATGCATTTCGTGACATGAGGTCCAATAATCCTGTTTTCGATGGGCTGTTTCATGGTATTGTATTAATGTAAAGATAGAAAGCTGTTTCATGGTATTGCATTAATATATAGATAGAAGCTCTGTCGTGATTCATATTTTTTTTTGTCCAGATGCATTTCTCCCGGCAGAGTACCACGGAGTAGGTGAATTGTGAAAATTTTTTGTACCCGATATCCTCCCGCGCTGGCACTTCTTTGATGTGAATTAAAAATTAAAAGAACGGCCCGGTTTAGGAATCTCAACATCTCACGCCCCTTTTGAAAATAGGATTTTCACGGGAAGTGTATAAGAATTTCACAGTAATCAATTTAATTTCCACAGAAAAATAAACAGGAGCACAGAAAAAAATCCCGTGTTCCAGAGGCGGCTACTTCTTATGAGAAATGGCAAATATACCAATTAGTCTGGTAAGGATTTAGAGTTTAGAGTTTAGTCAAACAATTTTTTTAAGAAAAAAGATATATTGTTGTGGGTTCGTAACCACAGGTTCGATCGATGGGTCGAAGTGTGGGACTCTGACGGTGAATTTATCCTGGTTCGAACGTCTAAACCCTACATCTAGCAACTAGTTTTTCATGTTAGAATGATCAATCAAGTTCTTACAATGGAGCAAAAGATGGTAGGAGAGCGTTAGCTCGTACTCCCTCCGTTCCACAAAGAATGTCATTCTCACATTCCGAGAAGTCAATCATTTTAACTCTGGTCCATTATATAAAAGAATATTAAGATTTATAATGTATAATTAGTATCGTTAGATAAATCACGAAATATACTTTCGTAATAAATTTATTTAGCGATATAAATGTTGCTAACATTTTTGACAAAGCTAGTCAAACTTGAGAAACTTTGACCGACACGCACCCCATAACGTCATTCTTTTTAGGACGGCGAGAGTAGTGATCTAGGGTTTCTCGGATTTGTATGGGGTCTGATCCCTTTTACAAGTGCCCTTTCCCTGCCCAGTGCCGGCCCTAAGTTTTTGGAGGCCCAGGGCGAAACACAAATATGGGGCCCTCTATACATACATGTAGATGATAGTACTAACTGTAAATATATATTTATAAATACTTATCAGTGCATGCAAAAGCAATATGTGCTGGATCCTTCTTGACAACTATTGCCAACTCATTTGGATCTCTTGAAGTGTTTGAATTCTTCTTGCGAAACTTATGCATAGAACCCCTGAGTGATTGTGTTAACTCATCTACTCGTGCTTTCTTTTTCCTTTTCTCACTGCCCGAAGCAAACTTTCTTTTTCTTGATGTCATTATGCTGTTAAAGTTTACGGAAACAATTAGTTCAAAAAATTAACCCATCTACTCTACTCGTGCTGCTGGCTCAGTGTGGCTCACCGCCGATCGTCGATTCGTCGTCGCTCGTTAGGGTCGGGCGGCGTTGGCGAGTCGCAGCCCTTCGCGTCGAGTCCAGCGTCTCGCCTCTCGTGGTCTCGCCGTCGGGCACGCCGTTGCGCTCGGTGCTCGCGGCCTCGCGCGGCTCGCGTCCGGCAAGCGGCCGCCGATCTGTCATCCGCGTCGTAGCCGCAGACGAGGACTTGCGGACGCAGAGTCAAGAGAGTTTGCGTGTGTGTACTGTTGGCTTCTCGTGGACGCTACTGCTCTCTCTTTTTTTAATACGTGGTCTCGATCCTTATCACAGAAGCCAGGAAAGTGCAGGCCGACAACTTCACGTCTTCATTACTGGGCAAAATACTAGTAGTGTTTGCATACTTGGGGTGAGGCCCTGCCAAATCGGAGGCCCAGGGCGGCTGCCCTGCGTGCCCGCGTCCAGGGCCGGCACTGGCCCTGCCTTATATGCCGGAGGGTGAGAGGAGTACAAGGAATTTGGTTTTGGAAGCTCCCTTGGCATGGGAACGCCAGGGTTTCATGTCCTAATCTTCATATCGCCGGCAGCGCCGAGTATCGTCCTTTTCTGGTGGATTGGGCATAAGATCAAGTAACACAAAAGTGAGGTATTTTTTTTGGGCAAAAACGAAGAGGAGGTAAGGATAGCCAATACGCTTAACTAAAAAAAATAGTGGTGTTAACTAAGAAACACCTGGGGTTACCCTTAGTGATAAACACTTGGGGATACATCCTTTTGATGAAATAGTTGAGAAAATAAGGAGAAGACTACAGCCATGGAAAGGCAAACACTTCATTTTTTTGAAAGTTGAAAGGCAAACACTTGATCTTGGGGAACACTTGTTTTCACTAATACCTCACCGAGTAGTCTATCGGTATAGTTCCCAAAAAAAAAAGAGTAGTCTATCGGTATATGACATGTGCATGTTTCAATTGTACGAAGGAAATCATCAACATATGGATTTAGCCAGAGCTAAATTCTTCCGAAGAGAGGACAGAGAAATTCAAGTACCATATAGGGTGTGTTTAGTTGAGGAAAATTGGGTGAAAAGTTACTGTAGCACTTTTCGTTGTTATTTGGTAAAATTTATCTAACCATGGACTAACTAGACTTAAAAGATTCGTCTCGACATTTACAGACAAACTATGCAATTAGTTATTTTTTTACCTACATTTAATGCTCCATGCATGCATTCAAAGATTCGATGTGATGGGTGGAAGAGGAAATATTTTGAGTTTGTATGGGAAGTAAACAGGTTCATAGTGAAATGGGAGAAGTTGTGTTACCTAATGATTATGGGGGAATGGGCATTACGAATACAAGAATGATGAATGACGCACTTTACTGAAATGGGTGTGGTGATTGTATAATGAAAAACCCAATGCTATATGGTGCAATCTCTTAAAGAAGATATATTTGTCTAATTATCTCTTTGCTAGGATGAGGGGATCTAAAATTTTGGGAAGGAATCCAAAAGGTGAAACATTATTTCGAATGGGGAGCCACCTTTAAAGTAAATAGGGGTAATGGCCTAATGGGACTTTGTTTGGGGAGGGCACGAAGATAATTGATGTACCTCTTAAATAGCTGTCCCAAAAATTCTACAAATGTTGTAGTATAGCAGAACGTTGTGAGGAAAGGGAATGGGGCTTTGACTTCAGGAGACCACTAGGGCCATAGGACTAGGAGGCAGAGGAATGTACACAGCCGAGGGACATGCATGCTTGATAATGTTCAAGACTTCATCTCAATCGAGACGAAGACAAGGTGATCCATTGTTATTAAAAAAAAAATCTGTCACAATCAGCTAGATACGTGTATGTGATGCTAGCTTCCAGAGGAGTGGTGAATAGAAAAATGTAAAAATCATGGAAGAAAAAAAAATGCCACACATGATTAAGGTTTTCTTGTGGCTTTGACAATAGAGATGAAGACGAACGGGGCAGTCAGGATAATCCCTCTCCTGTTTTCACTTTTATATTTGATTACGAAAACAAAATCGGAATTGGGAAGATTGAGGACAATTACAAAGCTAAGTTACAAACACAGGTTTCTCTAAACAAGAAGCATTTTGGAAAGGGGTCAGAGCAGAAGTAAAAATTGTGGTCACGATGACTGTTCGGCAACGTGGCAAAACTATCCCTATCCGTGTGGCCAGAGCGGGGAAAAAAATCTGCGGTCACGATGGCTGCGGGAAGCCGCGTAAACATTGGTCACGGTCATCAGTGGGCTCTATACACACGGAAACGACCGATCGTGTGTGCGCGTCGGTTAGGAATGAGGCCTTCGGTCCGCGTCGAAACAGAACAGCCTACGCCGTCGTCGGCCGTTCCCCCGCTCGTGGCCGGTTCCAGGTTCTCCACAGCACAGCCCATAAACGGCCCTGCCGGGTGGCCTTTTCGCGAGGCACGCAGGACGCTTGTTGATGGTCCAAGAAGGCCGAACGGTGCCTGAGCGGCCCGCGAGCCATCAGATTGCCTGTCCGCTTTGCTCCCGGGCAGCTTTTTTTTTTTCCCCGATCTCAGCTTCATCTCGCGTGCTTGCTGGCTGGAGTCTTCAACACTTCATTCCTCAACCAATGCTATGGCTGCCTGGGTAAATTCCAAACATCCTGACTTCCTGAGTACATCGGGCCGGGTTTTCGGCGGCGGGTGTCTGGGTGCCGAGCGGATCGAGAGAATGTACTCGTGCGCCGAGCGCGGGACAGCAGATCAGCGCGTGCGCGCGCGTGTTCGCCCCCGCCGGTAAAGCATGCGTGGCGTAGGCTGAGCGACGCCGGCGTGCCGCCAGGGCCAGGGGGATGCGGACTCCTGCACGCGTTTCAGCGTTTGCCAGCCATGCTAAACCATCCAGCGGATGGAACACGAGGCGCAGCACGCGTCAGGGTTCAGGAACGGCCGTCGGTACCAAATAAAATGCACCAGGGACAGGAGTGCGTACGCGCTGGGATTACACCAAACCATGTGCTTAAGAGGAGACGAGCTTAATGACGGGTGGCAATGTGCAATGATATGGGGCCATGTCGCCTGGGAAGGAAGGAGAGGCCGGACTCCCCCAGTCCAGCTCCACTGCTCGATCCATCTCACGGTCTAGTTGTATACCAAGTTGGCACGTACCGTTCCACCAACAAAAACAATCCAGGTTCTCTCACTTCACCACCGAACAAATATTCTCCTCCGGATACGCGAACTCGTAATTAAGCCGCATCGCCATTCTTACTCTATGCGCCGAGGTGCCTAGCCAAACAAGAGGATCGTCGGAGCGCTCACAGCCATCTCTGCAAGACTGCAAGTGTTTGTACGTACGTTGTCTCGCGCGCCGTTTAACTGACGAGGGCCGGCCGGGCTGCTCCTTGCATTACCAATTGTGTATATCAATTGCTAGCAATGCGAAAAGGCATTATGCTTTTTGCATGTGGTTTTGTACCAGTGCATAAGAATGTGCCAGCCTGCTGCTGCTTAACCCTGCACAATCCTTTGGTTTGGCTGCGGCGACTAGCCTGTACTATTATTCTTCCCGTTGTTATAATACGGATGATAAACGAAAACATTTTCCTCCATGTACGGCACATTAATTTCACCAAAACTCGAATAATTCCCAGAGAGGAGCAATAATATCGAAACACCCATCGCTCAACGATACTGTACATGATGCTTGAGTTGAGCATCTAAACTGCATATTGCATCCAGTACCATTTGGCTTAATAATAATAACCTAAACAAATGAACCGCAGAGAAGCAGAGAGCGGGAGAAACGATAATGCCACAATAATGGCTTAATAATCCACCCCTCCAATGTTTCAAAAAAAATAAAAAAATCCTCCCTTCCAAGAGAATTTCAGAAGCTGCAAAGCGAGGGGAACTTCACATGGCCCCCATCTTAGCCCCACGCTGTCCCTTGGCTTCGGAGAATTAACAAAGGTGGTGGAGAAGCGAGCGCAACCACCATGGATGGAGGAGGCCATGTGTGCCCGCATGTGGGCTAGCGAAGCGGCGGTAACCGAGTTGGAAGGGAGGGAGGCTAATCGCATGCACTTGCAGTTGGTGGCCGCATCTTGCATGATTGTGTGTTGCAGCTAGCATGCATGCATGGGTTAGGTACCTTCTTGCCGCCTCCATCTTTCCCTGTTCCTAGGAGGTCCTCCACGTGCTTCTCCCTGATAAATCCTTCCGGGAGTGGTTCGGGAGCCGTTTCGGCCGAGAACGAGCTCTACCGGTTATGCTTCGTCTCTTACTGTGTTGCAGGTCTTGTGAGACCTCTTGGGCGTCCAAAGCCCTCGCTGGTGTGTTGGCTTGGAGCAATCTTTAACGTCAACACATTTCATTTACGTTGATAAGCCTTCTGCCTTCCTTTGGGCTTTTCAAAGAGGAATACACCGAAATCAGTATGCAATACTTGTTTGCCAATTATGCTTGCACGAAACAGTTTTGACACAAGTTCGTGACATTTTGAGCGTGAACCAAACATGTCAGAAATTGAAAGAAGAATGCATGACGATAAATACAATTCATACCATACCAGTCATCTTTCATCATCCTGTCAGCTAGACGTGTAGTAAGTTGTCATGTAGCAGCCATTATTTTGTGGGAGACATGTAGATTATAAACAAGTACTGAAAAGAACAGGCAGCAACAGGACCCTTGTCCTCCCCTCAAAAAGTCAGCCCAACCGACTCAACTGTTTCCACCTTTATCAAGTGTACTACCCCCACAAAACTAATATAATCCTTCCTTTGTACCTCAATTACACAACAAATAACATGATCCCTCCCCTAACTCCAGTTACTCGCCCACCGTGGCTTCCTTCCTCTCAGAACCTTCCCATGTTACAGATGGTCAGCCATTATTGGACCCACCTGGCTGCTGGCGAACATGAACAAGATACACCAATGGATCCTCTCCAGGCATGCATGCTACATTTCACACTTTTCCAGCACCGGGAAGTGTTAACATCAGTTCCAATATAGAAATGTAACTGCTCATTTCTATGTGTGTGTGAAAATTCAGTATCACAACTTCAAGTCCAAATTCCAGTTCCAGCAAGTTCAGTTAGTTTACAGATCGTGTAGAAACTAGCTAACCTCAGCTAAACTTGCAACTTCATTTCCTTATAAAATTCAGTTAGGAATGCACTACATACATATATACTAAGTTGCAGACATGAGCCCAACTGCCAAGCATGGTAAGGGTGGCAAAGTTTTGGCTCAGCGGGTACAAGCAAGCCAAGGGGCAGGGAAAGATGGAGGCGGCAAGAAGGTACCTAACCCATGCATGCATGCTAGCTGCAACACACAATCATGCAAGATGCGGCCACCAACTGCAAGTGCATGCGATTAGCCTCCCTCCCTTCCAACTCGGTTACCGCCGCTTCGCTAGCCCACATGCGGGCACACATGGCCTCCTCCATCCATGGTGGTTGCGCTCGCTTCTCCACCACCTTTGTTAATTCTCCGAAGCCAAGGGACAGCGTGGGGCTAAGATGGGGGCCATGTGAAGTTCCCCTCGCTTTGCAGCTTCTGAAATTCTCTTGGAAGGGAGGATTTTTTTATTTTTTTTGAAACATTGGAGGGGTGGATTATTAAGCCATTATTGTGGCATTATCGTTTCTCCCGCTCTCTGCTTCTCTGCGGTTCATTTGTTTAGGTTATTATTATTAAGCCAAATGGTACTGGATGCAATATGCAGTTTAGATGCTCAACTCAAGCATCATGTACAGTATCGTTGAGCGATGGGTGTTTCGATATTATTGCTCCTCTCTGGGAATTATTCGAGTTTTGGTGAAATTAATGTGCCGTACATGGAGGAAAATGTTTTCGTTTATCATCCGTATTATAACAACGGGAAGAATAATAGTACAAGCTAGTCGCCGCAGCCAAACCAAAGGATTGTGCAGGGTTAAGCAGCAGCAGGCTGGCACATTCTTATGCACTGGTACAAAACCACATGCAAAAAGCATAATGCCTTTTCGCATTGCTAGCAATTGATATACACAATTGGTAATGCAAGGAGCAGCCCGGCCCGGCCCTCGTCAGTTAAACGGCGCGCGAGACAACGTACGTACAAACACTTGCAGTCTTGCAGAGATGGCTGTGAGCGCTCCGACGATCCTCTTGTTTGGCTAGGCACCTCGGCGCATAGAGTAAGAATGGCGATGCGGCTTAATTACGAGTTCGCGTATCCGGAGGAGAATATTTGTTCGGTGGTGAAGTGAGAGAACCTGGATTGTTTTTGTTGGTGGAACGGTACGTGCCAACTTGGTATACAACTAGACCGTGAGATGGATCGAGCAGTGGAGCTGGACTGGGGGAGTCCGGCCTCTCCTTCCTTCCCAGGCGACATGGCCCCATATCATTGCACATTGCCACCCGTCATTAAGCTCGTCTCCTCTTAAGCACATGGTTTGGTGTAATCCCAGCGCGTACGCACTCCTGTCCCTGGTGCATTTTATTTGGTACCGACGGCCGTTCCTGAACCCTGACGCGTGCTGCGCCTCGTGTTCCATCCGCTGGATGGTTTAGCATGGCTGGCAAACGCTGAAACGCGTGCAGGAGTCCGCATCCCCCTGGCCCTGGCGGCACGCCGGCGTCGCTCAGCCTACGCCACGCATGCTTTACCGGCGGGGGCGAACACGCGCGCGCACGCGCTGATCTGCTGTCCCGCGCTCGGCGCACGAGTACATTCTCTCGATCCGCTCGGCACCCAGACACCCGCCGCCGAAAACCCGGCCCGATGTACTCAGGAAGTCAGGATGTTTGGAATTTACCCAGGCAGCCATAGCATTGGTTGAGGAATGAAGTGTTGAAGACTCCAGCCAGCAAGCACGCGAGATGAAGCTGAGATCGGGGAAAAAAAAAAAGCTGCCCGGGAGCAAAGCGGACAGGCAATCTGATGGCTCGCGGGCCGCTCAGGCACCGTTCGGCCTTCTTGGACCATCAACAAGCGTCCTGCGTGCCTCGCGAAAAGGCCACCCGGCAGGGCCGTTTATGGGCTGTGCTGTGGAGAACCTGGAACCGGCCACGAGCGGGGGAACGGCCGACGACGGCGTAGGCTGTTCTGTTTCGACGCGGACCGAAGGCCTCATTCCTAACCGACGCGCACACACGATCGGTCGTTTCCGTGTGTATAGAGCCCACTGATGACCGTGACCAATGTTTACGCGGCTTCCCGCAGCCATCGTGACCGCAGATTTTTTTCCCCGCTCTGGCCACACGGATAGGGATAGTTTTGCCACGTTGCCGAACAGTCATCGTGACCACAATTTTTACTTCTGCTCTGACCCCTTTCCAAAATGCTTCTTGTTTAGAGAAACCTGTGTTTGTAACTTAGCTTTGTAATTGTCCTCAATCTTCCCAATTCCGATTTTGTTTTCGTAATCAAATATAAAAGTGAAAACAGGAGAGGGATTATCCTGACTGCCCCGTTCGTCTTCATCTCTATTGTCAAAGCCACAAGAAAACCTTAATCATGTGTGGCATTTTTTTTTCTTCCATGATTTTTACATTTTTCTATTCACCACTCCTCTGGAAGCTAGCATCACATACACGTATCTAGCTGATTGTGACAGATTTTTTTTTTAATAACAATGGATCACCTTGTCTTCGTCTCGATTGAGATGAAGTCTTGAACATTATCAAGCATGCATGTCCCTCGGCTGTGTACATTCCTCTGCCTCCTAGTCCTATGGCCCTAGTGGTCTCCTGAAGTCAAAGCCCCATTCCCTTTCCTCACTTTACTGAAATGGGTGTGGTGATTGTATAATGAAAAACCCAATGCTATATGGTGCAATCTCTTAAAGAAGATATATTTGTCTAATTATCTCTTTGCTAGGATGAGGGGATCTAAAATTTTGGGAAGGAATCCAAAAGGTGAAACATTATTTCGAATGGGGAGCCACCTTTAAAGTAAATAGGGGTAATGGCCTAATGGGACTTTGTTTGGGGAGGGCACGAAGATAATTGATGTACCTCTTAAATAGCTGTCCCAAAAATTCTACAAATGTTGTAGTATAGCAGAACGTTGTGAGGAAAGGGAATGGGGCTTTGACTTCAGGAGACCACTAGGGCCATAGGACTAGGAGGCAGAGGAATGTACACAGCCGAGGGACATGCATGCTTGATAATGTTCAAGACTTCATCTCAATCGAGACGAAGACAAGGTGATCCATTGTTATTAAAAAAAAAATCTGTCACAATCAGCTAGATACGTGTATGTGATGCTAGCTTCCAGAGGAGTGGTGAATAGAAAAATGTAAAAATCATGGAAGAAAAAAAAATGCCACACATGATTAAGGTTTTCTTGTGGCTTTGACAATAGAGATGAAGACGAACGGGGCAGTCAGGATAATCCCTCTCCTGTTTTCACTTTTATATTTGATTACGAAAACAAAATCGGAATTGGGAAGATTGAGGACAATTACAAAGCTAAGTTACAAACACAGGTTTCTCTAAACAAGAAGCATTTTGGAAAGGGGTCAGAGCAGAAGTAAAAATTGTGGTCACGATGACTGTTCGGCAACGTGGCAAAACTATCCCTATCCGTGTGGCCAGAGCGGGGAAAAAAATCTGCGGTCACGATGGCTGCGGGAAGCCGCGTAAACATTGGTCACGGTCATCAGTGGGCTCTATACACACGGAAACGACCGATCGTGTGTGCGCGTCGGTTAGGAATGAGGCCTTCGGTCCGCGTCGAAACAGAACAGCCTACGCCGTCGTCGGCCGTTCCCCCCGCTCGTGGCCGGTTCCAGGTTCTCCACAGCACAGCCCATAAACGGCCCTGCCGGGTGGCCTTTTCGCGAGGCACGCAGGACGCTTGTTGATGGTCCAAGAAGGCCGAACGGTGCCTGAGCGGCCCGCGAGCCATCAGATTGCCTGTCCGCTTTGCTCCCGGGCAGCTTTTTTTTTTTCCCCGATCTCAGCTTCATCTCGCGTGCTTGCTGGCTGGAGTCTTCAACACTTCATTCCTCAACCAATGCTATGGCTGCCTGGGTAAATTCCAAACATCCTGACTTCCTGAGTACATCGGGCCGGGTTTTCGGCGGCGGGTGTCTGGGTGCCGAGCGGATCGAGAGAATGTACTCGTGCGCCGAGCGCGGGACAGCAGATCAGCGCGTGCGCGCGCGTGTTCGCCCCCGCCGGTAAAGCATGCGTGGCGTAGGCTGAGCGACGCCGGCGTGCCGCCAGGGCCAGGGGGATGCGGACTCCTGCACGCGTTTCAGCGTTTGCCAGCCATGCTAAACCATCCAGCGGATGGAACACGAGGCGCAGCACGCGTCAGGGTTCAGGAACGGCCGTCGGTACCAAATAAAATGCACCAGGGACAGGAGTGCGTACGCGCTGGGATTACACCAAACCATGTGCTTAAGAGGAGACGAGCTTAATGACGGGTGGCAATGTGCAATGATATGGGGCCATGTCGCCTGGGAAGGAAGGAGAGGCCGGACTCCCCCAGTCCAGCTCCACTGCTCGATCCATCTCACGGTCTAGTTGTATACCAAGTTGGCACGTACCGTTCCACCAACAAAAACAATCCAGGTTCTCTCACTTCACCACCGAACAAATATTCTCCTCCGGATACGCGAACTCGTAATTAAGCCGCATCGCCATTCTTACTCTATGCGCCGAGGTGCCTAGCCAAACAAGAGGATCGTCGGAGCGCTCACAGCCATCTCTGCAAGACTGCAAGTGTTTGTACGTACGTTGTCTCGCGCGCCGTTTAACTGACGAGGGCCGGGCCGGGCTGCTCCTTGCATTACCAATTGTGTATATCAATTGCTAGCAATGCGAAAAGGCATTATGCTTTTTGCATGTGGTTTTGTACCAGTGCATAAGAATGTGCCAGCCTGCTGCTGCTTAACCCTGCACAATCCTTTGGTTTGGCTGCGGCGACTAGCTTGTACTATTATTCTTCCCGTTGTTATAATACGGATGATAAACGAAAACATTTTCCTCCATGTACGGCACATTAATTTCACCAAAACTCGAATAATTCCCAGAGAGGAGCAATAATATCGAAACACCCATCGCTCAACGATACTGTACATGATGCTTGAGTTGAGCATCTAAACTGCATATTGCATCCAGTACCATTTGGCTTAATAATAATAACCTAAACAAATGAACCGCAGAGAAGCAGAGAGCGGGAGAAACGATAATGCCACAATAATGGCTTAATAATCCACCCCTCCAATGTTTCAAAAAAAATAAAAAAATCCTCCCTTCCAAGAGAATTTCAGAAGCTGCAAAGCGAGGGGAACTTCACATGGCCCCCATCTTAGCCCCACGCTGTCCCTTGGCTTCGGAGAATTAACAAAGGTGGTGGAGAAGCGAGCGCAACCACCATGGATGGAGGAGGCCATGTGTGCCCGCATGTGGGCTAGCGAAGCGGCGGTAACCGAGTTGGAAGGGAGGGAGGCTAATCGCATGCACTTGCAGTTGGTGGCCGCATCTTGCATGATTGTGTGTTGCAGCTAGCATGCATGCATGGGTTAGGTACCTTCTTGCCGCCTCCATCTTTCCCTGCCCCTTGGCTTGCTTGTACCCGCTGAGCCAAAACTTTGCCACCCTTACCATGCTTGGCAGTTGGGCTCATGTCTGCAACTTAGTATATATGTATGTAGTGCATTCCTAACTGAATTTTATAAGGAAATGAAGTTGCAAGTTTAGCTGAGGTTAGCTAGTTTCTACACGATCTGTAAACTAACTGAACTTGCTGGAACTGGAATTTGGACTTGAAGTTGTGATACTGAATTTTCACACACACATAGAAATGAGCAGTTACATTTCTATATTGGAACTGATGTTAACACTTCCCGGTGCTGGAAAAGTGTGAAATGTAGCATGCATGCCTGGAGAGGATCCATTGGTGTATCTTGTTCATGTTCGCCAGCAGCCAGGTGGGTCCAATAATGGCTGACCATCTGTAACATGGGAAGGTTCTGAGAGGAAGGAAGCCACGGTGGGCGAGTAACTGGAGTTAGGGGAGGGATCATGTTATTTGTTGTGTAATTGAGGTACAAAGGAAGGATTATATTAGTTTTGTGGGGGTAGTACACTTGATAAAGGTGGAAACAGTTGAGTCGGTTGGGCTGACTTTTTGAGGGGAGGACAAGGGTCCTGTTGCTGCCTGTTCTTTTCAGTACTTGTTTATAATCTACATGTCTCCCACAAAAT
>JAHUYU010001420.1:0-27316 GCA_030439765.1 Tripidium arundinaceum
ACTCAACTCCTTAACAGATTTTCTGAGGAACTCTTTATCTAGTAGGTCAGATGGAGGATTAGGAGTTGGGGGTTTCTTTTGGCATAGGTAATTTGAGGTGTTTCCAAAGTCTTCAAATAGGTCATCATCAAAAGGTGGAAGATCTATGGGCTCAGGATCTTCTTTTGGGTCTTCAGGTTCGGGTAACAGTTCTTCTTTGGGAAGTGAAAGCTTAGCTTCAGCCGAGGAGGCTTCTTCGTGACGAAGCAACGGCTCTACTCGAATGGGTTCTAGCGGAGGAGTGTTTTCTAAGATTCGATCTAGGAGGGCTTCTCCTTCCTCCGTGGTTTTATGTGTAAAGGAACCTCTGGCTGTGATATCTAGTTGAAGGGCAGATTCCTTGCTAAGTCCCAGCCAAAAGTGTTGTAATAACACATGGTTGGGTATAGACAAGTCGGGACCTGAACAAGATAAAGTTAAAAACCGGTCCCAAGCTGCGCCTATAGTTTCCTTCTCGTTTTGCTGGAAATTGAGGATCTCTTGTCGTAGGGCAGTGATTCGGGATATAGGGAAGAACGCAAGACAAAATTTGTTCCTTAGTTCTTCCCAATCTCCAACTACCTTCCCTACATTGTGAGCGTACCATTGTTTTGCCCTCTCATCAAGCGAGAAGGGAAACAACTTCCACCGAATTGTTTCATGTGACATGCCTACGATTGTCAGGCACGCACAGAGCTGCTCAAATTCCCTTAGGTGATGATAGGGGTTTTCATAATCATACCCTGAGAAGGTATGTTCCCGAACCATAGCTATAAAACCAGGGTGGAGTTCATAACCTGAAGCTGTGATTGGCTTTGAAGATTGTGGTGGTTCTAAGAACTCGCCCTTGAGAGCAGAAAGTTGGTGAATTGATTGATGCTCCATGAAGAATGTATTTATATTTTATAAATGAAATTTTTTTTCTTTAAGATAAAACACAGGCAACTAGGTTTGGAGACTAGACACAACAACCGTTCCCCGGCAGCGGCGCCAGAAATGCTTGTTGGTGTTTCTTAGCGTAAGTAGAGGAATCCGCAAGCGCACGGATACACCGTTGTAGCACTTCACCCGGAAGTATTCAGGGTATCGTAATTTCCCAAACGAACGGTTATGCTAGACTCTTCAACTAGTTAACCTATGACCACAAGGGAGAAATGAACGAGGTAGCGAGGTTTTTCCAAGGATAGATATCTTAACGGAGGTAACTTTGTTACTATAGACTTGCTTCAAGCGCCGGATTGCACTTGGTCTGCCAAGTGATGCCGGCCTCTGCTCTACCATGAGCCCAAACGTGGGGGATTACAAGGGACGGACAGGGCTGTCACCACCTGCCGCCTACCCCTCAATCCGTAGGGAAAGAGGCAAACAAAGATAGCTTCTAGCCTAGACACCACGTCTACGCTATCCACTAATACTCTAGCGTACTAGCAAGGGTTATCCGTCTTTATCAGGGCCCTTCTACTAGAGTACCCACCGCAAGGACGGACGACGAACCCACAGGTCTATAATAGTGCAAAGGTAACTCTTTAAGATAAATAGCCAAAGTTGAACAACAAGTCTCTTACTCCAAACAGTAAGAAGCTTGTAGAGGTATAGGTGGAGAAGCTCCTGGCTCCAGCACTTCGACTTAGTGTGGCTAGCACACTAAGGGAAGTCGCTAGTACTCCGACTCTTCTCCCACTCTCTCCTCACTCACTCACCTCTCTTATTACAACTACTGAAAAAGTAAGAATCTACTCTTCTCTCCTTGTGAATTGAATTGGGATTTCTTCTATCATATGCCTTTGAGAGGAAAGGGAGCCCCTTTTTATACTGATTCAAAGGCGGTGCTCCTCCCTATTTTTGGCGTGAGGCACCATGGGAACCGACGTTGCATGCTTCCATGCCACCGCCAGAGCAAGACCAGGGCTTATGGCGGTGATAGGGGGCGGCCGCCCCCTGGGTCGGCCGGCTCACTAGCTGGCCCAAATGATCACCGCCTTTGCGAGGTGGTCTCTGGTTGGGCTTGGAACACTGTTGCGTGGTGTCTTGCCCCATTGGTGTTGTGATGCTTGGCGCCTTCTTCATTCTTTGCGCGAATCAACATTGGAAAGCGCCTTTTGATGGTTTATTCCATGTATTTGTGTTTGTGACCTGCAAAGTGATATACTCCAAATACATGTGGAATTCGATTAATAGTAAAAGCATATGTGACTTAAGTTTGCTAGTTTCTCCTTTTTATGAGCTTATTGACGGTCGAATTTCATCGTTAATGACCGTCAACAGTAAGTGATTTTTAGAAAAATCTCCATAGGCCCACTATTCCTAATTCGGGTTCTATAGCGTGGGGCCTATAATTCTATAGTCGTGAAAAAAAACCCAGCTCGATTCCATGTTCGGAAGGTAAAGTTCTGAAGCTTTTACATTCAGCACGAAATCTGCATCGGCTGTTCCTGGTATCGCGGCCATCAAGGTACACAAATGGATTGGTTACATGACGTAATTAATATGAACATCATCTAAATACTCCACCCTAACTTCCTATGTGCCATTCCTCTTGTAACCAACTCAAATCGAAAGACGGGTGGACCCAGACTCCCTCGACGGAATTGCGAGATTTCACAGAAACAAATGCCGATTTATGTCTTATGGTAAGTGATTTTTAGAAAAATCTCCATAGGCCCACTATTTCTAATTCAGGTTCTATAGGGTGAGTATTTAGATGATGTTCATATTAATTACGTCATGTAACCAATCCATTTGTGTACCTTGATGGCCGCGATACCAGGAACAGCCGATGCAGATTTCGTGCTGAATGTAAAAGCTTCAGAACTTTACCTTCCGAACATGGAATCGAGCTGGGTTTTTTTTCACGACTATAGAATTATAGGCCCCACGCTATAGAACCCGAATTAGGAATAGTGGGCCTATGGAGATTTTTCTAAAAATCACTTACTGTTGACGGTCATTAACGATGAAATTCGACCGTCAATAAGCTCATAAAAAGGAGAAACTAGCAAACTTAAGTCACATATGCTTTTACTATTAATCGAATTCCACATGTATTTGGAGTATATCACTTTGCAGGTCACAAACACAAATACATGGAATAAACCATCAAAAGGCGCTTTCCAATGTTGATTCGCGCAAAGAATGAAGAAGGCGCCAAGCATCACAACACCAATGGGGCAAGACACCACGCAACAGTGTTCCAAGCCCAACCAGAGACCACCTCGCAAAGGCGGTGATCATTTGGGCCAGCTAGTGAGCCGGCCGACCCAGGGGGGCGGCCGCCCCCTATCACCGCCATAAGCCCTGGTCTTGCTCTGGCGGTGGCATGGAAGCATGCAACGTCGGTTCCCATGGTGCCTCACGCCAAAAATAGGGAGGAGCACCGCCTTTGAATCAGTATAAAAAGGGGCTCCCTTTCCTCTCAAAGGCATATGATAGAAGAAATCCCAATTCAATTCACAAGGAGAGAAGAGTAGATTCTTACTTTTTCAGTAGTTGTAATAAGAGAGGTGAGTGAGTGAGGAGAGAGTGGGAGAAGAGTCGGAGTACTAGCGACTTCCCTTAGTGTGCTAGCCACACTAAGTCGAAGTGCTGGAGCCAGGAGCTTCTCCACCTATACCTCTACAAGCTTCTTACTGTTTGGAGTAAGAGACTTGTTGTTCAACTTTGGCTATTTATCTTAAAGAGTTACCTTTGCACTATTATAGACCTGTGGGTTCGTCGTCCGTCCTTGCGGTGGGTACTCTAGTAGAAGGGCCCTGATAAAGACGGATAACCCTTGCTAGTACGCTAGAGTATTAGTGGATAGCGTAGACGTGGTGTCTAGGCTAGAAGCTATCTTTGTTTGCCTCTTTCCCTACGGATTGAGGGGTAGGCGGCAGGTGGTGACAGCCCTGTCCGTCCCTTGTAATCCCCCACGTTTGGGCTCATGGTAGAGCAGAGGCCGGCATCACTTGGCAGACCAAGTGCAATCCGGCGCTTGAAGCAAGTCTATAGTAACAAAGTTACCTCCGTTAAGATATCTATCCTTGGAAAAACCTCGCTACCTCGTTCATTTCTCCCTTGTGGTCATAGGTTAACTAGTTGAAGAGTCTAGCATAACCGTTCGTTTGGGAAATTACGATACCCTGAATACTTCCGGGTGAAGTGCTACAACGGTGTATCCGTGCGCTTGCGGATTCCTCTACTTACGCTAAGAAACACCAACAAGCATTTCTGGCGCCGCTGCCGGGGAACGGTTGTTGTGTCTAGTCTCCAAACCTAGTTGCCTGTGTTTTATCTTAAAGAAAAAAAATTTCATTTATAAAATATAAATACATTCTTCATGGAGCATCAATCAATTCACCAACTTTCTGCTCTCAAGGGCGAGTTCTTAGAACCACCACAATCTTCAAAGCCAATCACAGCTTCAGGTTATGAACTCCACCCTGGTTTTATAGCTATGGTTCGGGAACATACCTTCTCAGGGTATGATTATGAAAACCCCTATCATCACCTAAGGGAATTTGAGCAGCTCTGTGCGTGCCTGACAATCGTAGGCATGTCACATGAAACAATTCGGTGGAAGTTGTTTCCCTTCTCGCTTGATGAGAGGGCAAAACAATGGTACGCTCACAATGTAGGGAAGGTAGTTGGAGATTGGGAAGAACTAAGGAACAAATTTTGTCTTGCGTTCTTCCCTATATCCCGAATCACTGCCCTACGACAAGAGATCCTCAATTTCCAGCAAAACGAGAAGGAAACTATAGGCGCAGCTTGGGACCGGTTTTTAACTTTATCTTGTTCAGGTCCCGACTTGTCTATACCCAACCATTCAGTGCTTAGGATGGCACTCAACTCCTTAACAGATTTTCTGAGGAACTCTTTATCTAGTAGGTCAGATGGAGGATTAGGAGTTGGGGGTTTCTTTTGGCATAGGTAATTTGAGGTGTTTCCAAAGTCTTCAAATAGGTCATCATCAAAAGGTGGAAGATCTATGGGCTCAGGATCTTCTTTTGGGTCTTCAGGTTCGGGTAACAGTTCTTCTTTGGGAAGTGAAAGCTTAGCTTCAGCCGAGGAGGCTTCTTCGTGACGAAGCAACGGCTCTACTCGAATGGGTTCTAGCGGAGGAGTGTTTTCTAAGATTCGATCTAGGAGGGCTTCTCCTTCCTCCGTGGTTTTATGTGTAAAGGAACCTCTGGCTGTGATATCTAGTTGAAGGGCAGATTCCTTGCTAAGTCCCAGCCAAAAGTGTTGTAATAACACATGGTTGGGTATAGACAAGTCGGGACCTGAACAAGATAAAGTTAAAAACCGGTCCCAAGCTGCGCCTATAGTTTCCTTCTCGTTTTGCTGGAAATTGAGGATCTCTTGTCGTAGGGCAGTGATTCGGGATATAGGGAAGAACGCAAGACAAAATTTGTTCCTTAGTTCTTCCCAATCTCCAACTACCTTCCCTACATTGTGAGCGTACCATTGTTTTGCCCTCTCATCAAGCGAGAAGGGAAACAACTTCCACCGAATTGTTTCATGTGACATGCCTACGATTGTCAGGCACGCACAGAGCTGCTCAAATTCCCTTAGGTGATGATAGGGGTTTTCATAATCATACCCTGAGAAGGTATGTTCCCGAACCATAGCTATAAAACCAGGGTGGAGTTCATAACCTGAAGCTGTGATTGGCTTTGAAGATTGTGGTGGTTCTAAGAACTCGCCCTTGAGAGCAGAAAGTTGGTGAATTGATTGATGCTCCATGAAGAATGTATTTATATTTTATAAATGAAATTTTTTTTCTTTAAGATAAAACACAGGCAACTAGGTTTGGAGACTAGACACAACAACCGTTCCCCGGCAGCGGCGCCAGAAATGCTTGTTGGTGTTTCTTAGCGTAAGTAGAGGAATCCGCAAGCGCACGGATACACCGTTGTAGCACTTCACCCGGAAGTATTCAGGGTATCGTAATTTCCCAAACGAACGGTTATGCTAGACTCTTCAACTAGTTAACCTATGACCACAAGGGAGAAATGAACGAGGTAGCGAGGTTTTTCCAAGGATAGATATCTTAACGGAGGTAACTTTGTTACTATAGACTTGCTTCAAGCGCCGGATTGCACTTGGTCTGCCAAGTGATGCCGGCCTCTGCTCTACCATGAGCCCAAACGTGGGGGATTACAAGGGACGGACAGGGCTGTCACCACCTGCCGCCTACCCCTCAATCCGTAGGGAAAGAGGCAAACAAAGATAGCTTCTAGCCTAGACACCACGTCTACGCTATCCACTAATACTCTAGCGTACTAGCAAGGGTTATCCGTCTTTATCAGGGCCCTTCTACTAGAGTACCCACCGCAAGGACGGACGACGAACCCACAGGTCTATAATAGTGCAAAGGTAACTCTTTAAGATAAATAGCCAAAGTTGAACAACAAGTCTCTTACTCCAAACAGTAAGAAGCTTGTAGAGGTATAGGTGGAGAAGCTCCTGGCTCCAGCACTTCGACTTAGTGTGGCTAGCACACTAAGGGAAGTCGCTAGTACTCCGACTCTTCTCCCACTCTCTCCTCACTCACTCACCTCTCTTATTACAACTACTGAAAAAGTAAGAATCTACTCTTCTCTCCTTGTGAATTGAATTGGGATTTCTTCTATCATATGCCTTTGAGAGGAAAGGGAGCCCCTTTTTATACTGATTCAAAGGCGGTGCTCCTCCCTATTTTTGGCGTGAGGCACCATGGGAACCGACGTTGCATGCTTCCATGCCACCGCCAGAGCAAGACCAGGGCTTATGGCGGTGATAGGGGGCGGCCGCCCCCCTGGGTCGGCCGGCTCACTAGCTGGCCCAAATGATCACCGCCTTTGCGAGGTGGTCTCTGGTTGGGCTTGGAACACTGTTGCGTGGTGTCTTGCCCCATTGGTGTTGTGATGCTTGGCGCCTTCTTCATTCTTTGCGCGAATCAACATTGGAAAGCGCCTTTTGATGGTTTATTCCATGTATTTGTGTTTGTGACCTGCAAAGTGATATACTCCAAATACATGTGGAATTCGATTAATAGTAAAAGCATATGTGACTTAAGTTTGCTAGTTTCTCCTTTTTATGAGCTTATTGACGGTCGAATTTCATCGTTAATGACCGTCAACAGTAAGTGATTTTTAGAAAAATCTCCATAGGCCCACTATTCCTAATTCGGGTTCTATAGCGTGGGGCCTATAATTCTATAGTCGTGAAAAAAAACCCAGCTCGATTCCATGTTCGGAAGGTAAAGTTCTGAAGCTTTTACATTCAGCACGAAATCTGCATCGGCTGTTCCTGGTATCGCGGCCATCAAGGTACACAAATGGATTGGTTACATGACGTAATTAATATGAACATCATCTAAATACTCACCCTATAGAACCTGAATTAGAAATAGTGGGCCTATGGAGATTTTTCTAAAAATCACTTACCATAAGACATAAATCGGCATTTGTTTCTGTGAAATCTCGCAATTCCGTCGAGGGAGTCTGGGTCCACCCGTCTTTCGATTTGAGTTGGTTACAAGAGGAATGGCACATAGGAAGTTAGGGTGGAGTATTTAGATGATGTTCATATTAATTACGTCATGTAACCAATCCATTTGTGTACCTTGATGGCCGCGATACCAGGAACAGCCGATGCAGATTTCGTGCTGAATGTAAAAGCTTCAGAACTTTACCTTCCGAACATGGAATCGAGCTGGGTTTTTTTTCACGACTATAGAATTATAGGCCCCACGCTATAGAACCCGAATTAGGAATAGTGGGCCTATGGAGATTTTTCTAAAAATCACTTACTGTTGACGGTCATTAACGATGAAATTCGACCGTCAATAAGCTCATAAAAAGGAGAAACTAGCAAACTTAAGTCACATATGCTTTTACTATTAATCGAATTCCACATGTATTTGGAGTATATCACTTTGCAGGTCACAAACACAAATACATGGAATAAACCATCAAAAGGCGCTTTCCAATGTTGATTCGCGCAAAGAATGAAGAAGGCGCCAAGCATCACAACACCAATGGGGCAAGACACCACGCAACAGTGTTCCAAGCCCAACCAGAGACCACCTCGCAAAGGCGGTGATCATTTGGGCCAGCTAGTGAGCCGGCCGACCCAGGGGGCGGCCGCCCCCTATCACCGCCATAAGCCCTGGTCTTGCTCTGGCGGTGGCATGGAAGCATGCAACGTCGGTTCCCATGGTGCCTCACGCCAAAAATAGGGAGGAGCACCGCCTTTGAATCAGTATAAAAAGGGGCTCCCTTTCCTCTCAAAGGCATATGATAGAAGAAATCCCAATTCAATTCACAAGGAGAGAAGAGTAGATTCTTACTTTTTCAGTAGTTGTAATAAGAGAGGTGAGTGAGTGAGGAGAGAGTGGGAGAAGAGTCGGAGTACTAGCGACTTCCCTTAGTGTGCTAGCCACACTAAGTCGAAGTGCTGGAGCCAGGAGCTTCTCCACCTATACCTCTACAAGCTTCTTACTGTTTGGAGTAAGAGACTTGTTGTTCAACTTTGGCTATTTATCTTAAAGAGTTACCTTTGCACTATTATAGACCTGTGGGTTCGTCGTCCGTCCTTGCGGTGGGTACTCTAGTAGAAGGGCCCTGATAAAGACGGATAACCCTTGCTAGTACGCTAGAGTATTAGTGGATAGCGTAGACGTGGTGTCTAGGCTAGAAGCTATCTTTGTTTGCCTCTTTCCCTACGGATTGAGGGGTAGGCGGCAGGTGGTGACAGCCCTGTCCGTCCCTTGTAATCCCCCACGTTTGGGCTCATGGTAGAGCAGAGGCCGGCATCACTTGGCAGACCAAGTGCAATCCGGCGCTTGAAGCAAGTCTATAGTAACAAAGTTACCTCCGTTAAGATATCTATCCTTGGAAAAACCTCGCTACCTCGTTCATTTCTCCCTTGTGGTCATAGGTTAACTAGTTGAAGAGTCTAGCATAACCGTTCGTTTGGGAAATTACGATACCCTGAATACTTCCGGGTGAAGTGCTACAACGGTGTATCCGTGCGCTTGCGGATTCCTCTACTTACGCTAAGAAACACCAACAAGCATTTCTGGCGCCGCTGCCGGGGAACGGTTGTTGTGTCTAGTCTCCAAACCTAGTTGCCTGTGTTTTATCTTAAAGAAAAAAAATTTCATTTATAAAATATAAATACATTCTTCATGGAGCATCAATCAATTCACCAACTTTCTGCTCTCAAGGGCGAGTTCTTAGAACCACCACAATCTTCAAAGCCAATCACAGCTTCAGGTTATGAACTCCACCCTGGTTTTATAGCTATGGTTCGGGAACATACCTTCTCAGGGTATGATTATGAAAACCCCTATCATCACCTAAGGGAATTTGAGCAGCTCTGTGCGTGCCTGACAATCGTAGGCATGTCACATGAAACAATTCGGTGGAAGTTGTTTCCCTTCTCGCTTGATGAGAGGGCAAAACAATGGTACGCTCACAATGTAGGGAAGGTAGTTGGAGATTGGGAAGAACTAAGGAACAAATTTTGTCTTGCGTTCTTCCCTATATCCCGAATCACTGCCCTACGACAAGAGATCCTCAATTTCCAGCAAAACGAGAAGGAAACTATAGGCGCAGCTTGGGACCGGTTTTTAACTTTATCTTGTTCAGGTCCCGACTTGTCTATACCCAACCATGTGTTATTACAACACTTTTGGCTGGGACTTAGCAAGGAATCTGCCCTTCAACTAGATATCACAGCCAGAGGTTCCTTTACACATAAAACCACGGAGGAAGGAGAAGCCCTCCTAGATCGAATCTTAGAAAACACTCCTCCGCTAGAACCCATTCGAGTAGAGCCGTTGCTTCGTCACGAAGAAGCCTCCTCGGCTGAAGCTAAGCTTTCACTTCCCAAAGAAGAACTGTTACCCGAACCTGAAGACCCAAAAGAAGATCCTGAGCCCATAGATCTTCCACCTTTTGATGATGACCTATTTGAAGACTTTGGAAACACCTCGAATTACCTATGCCAAAAGAAACCCCCAACTCCTAATCCTCCATCTGACCTACTAGATAAAGAGTTCCTCAGAAAATCTGTTAAGGAGTTGAGTGCCATCCTAAGCACTGAATGGTTGGAAGAGACAGAGCAATCAATGCAGGAAATTGTAATACTTACCCCTCCTTCAACCATTCAATGCAAAATTCGAGGAAAATGGGTAGACGTGCTATACAACTCAACAGTTGGATCAAACCTTATGTCCGCATCTTTTGCATCTAACTTTTTAGATGAAAAACCCCATGTCTTAACCACAAAGTCTCTCAGGATCAGTCCACGGACTAGCCTGAAAGGGCTTGGAATTCTCCATGACATAAGTTTACACACAAAAGATGCTGACCTATCACTCGATTTTCATGTTTTGAAATCCCTGATTTCGACATCATGATAGGTCATCCCCTAGAAAAACTCTTCGTGGGAATTCCCCTTTTAGTTAAAATGGACTTGAAGCTAGGGAGAAACACGGTCACAATACCCATCACTCAAACCAAAAACTCAGTGACAGAACCTCTCCCCCCGCTCATGGAAGTCATGTCGGTTGCACCTTTTGAGTCCCCTGAGTCGTCTTTAGAAAAAGATGCTCAACTCTTCATAGAAAAAGAAGACGACCTGGGAGAGACCATCAAACTTCCAAAGAGGAAGTACCGACAGGGCCTCCAGTTGAACTTAAACCCCTGCCCTCTGGCCTGCGCTATGTTTTCCTAAATGGCAATACACAAACTCCTATTATTATTAGTGATAAGCTTTCCGAGGAGGAAACATCCCAACTCATTGCCATCTTAGAAAAACATAGATCAGTCTTTGGGTATTCTTTACAAGATTTGAAGGGGATAAGTCCAGCACTTTGCACACACCGCATTCCTATTGACCCTGCGAGCACACCATCACATGAACCCCAGCGCAGGCTCAATAATGCTATGCGTGAAGTCGTAAAGAAAGAAGTCTTAAAACTTCTTCACGCCGAGATCATCTATCCTGTACCACATAGCGACTGGGTCAGTCCCGTCCAAGTGGCCCCGAAGAAAGGAGGCATGACGGTCATAGAAAACAACAAGAATGAGTTAATCCCTCAACGAACCGTCACAGGATGGAGAATGTGCATAGATTACCGAAAACTTAACGCGGCAACAAAGAAAGATCACTTCCCACTGCCCTTCATTGATGAGATGTTAGAGCGGCTGGCGAAGCATTCTTTCTTTTGTTTCCTCGACAGGTATTCAGGATATCACCAAATTCCCATCCACCCCGATGATCAAAGCAAGACAACGTTCACATGCCCTTATGGAACATATGCCTATCGGAGAATGTTGTTCGGGCTTTGCAATGCACCCGCTTCGTTCCAAAGGTGCATGATGTCTATCTTCTCAGATATGATAGAAGAAATCATGAAAGTTTTCATGGATGACTTCTCAGTCTATGGAAAAACTTTCAATGATTGTCTTAATAACTTAGACAAGGTTTTGCAACGATGCGAAGAAAAAGATTTAATCCTTAACTGGGAAAGATGCCACTTTATGGTTAGAGAGGGCATCGTTCTTGGACACTTAGTGTCTGAGAGGGGGATTGAGGTAGATAAGGCTAAGATCGAGGTCATAGAATAACTACCACCCCCTGTGAACATAAAGGGAATCCGTAGCTTTTTAGGACATGCAGGTTTTTATCGGCGTTTCATAAAGGATTTCTCTCAAATTTCTCAACCTTTAACAAACCTGTTGGCTAAGGATGTGCCTTTTGAATTCACTGAGGAATGCTTAAATGCTTTTTACACCCTCAAGAAAGCACTTATCTCAGCACCAATCATCCAACCCCCTGATTGGTCGCTCCCCTTTGAGATAATGTGTGATGCTAGTGACTATGCTGTTGGTGCGGTCCTTCGCCAAACCAAAGATAAGAAACATCACGCAATCGCTTATGCTAGCAAAACTCTGACAGGAGCACAACTCAATTATCCTACCACTGAAAAAGAACTCCTTGCAGTAGTTTTTGCTATAGATAAATTCAGATCTTACTTGGTAGGCGCAAAAATAATAATTTATACAGATCATGCTGCGCTCAAATATCTGTTCACTAAAAAAGATGCGAAGCCGCGCCTCATTAGATGGATCCTCTTACTTCAAGAGTTTGATCTTGAAATAAAAGATAAAAAGGGGGTAGAAAACACAGTTGTAGATCATCTGTCGCGTATGCTAGCCACTGACATGCAGGTGAGGCCGATCAATGTTTTCTTACGCGATGACATGCTGCTCAAGGTGACGGACTCCAACCCATGGTACGCAAACATAGTGAATTTTATGGTTTCAGGATACGTACCACCGGGTGAGAACAAAAAGAAGCTACAAATTGAAAGCAGATGTCACCTTTGGGATGACCGTCATGCCTCCTTTCTTCGGGGCCACTTGGACGGGACTGACCCAGTCGCTATGTGGTACAGGATAGATGATCTCGGCGTGAAGAAGTTTTAAGACTTCTTTCTTTACGACTTCACGCATAGCATTATTGAGCCTGCGCTGGGGTTCATGTGATGGTGTGCTCGCAGGGTCAATAGGAATGCGGTGTGTGCAAAGTGCTGGACTTATCCCCTTCAAATCTTGTAAAGAATACCCAAAGACTGATCTATGTTTTTCTAAGATGGCAATGAGTTGGGATGTTTCCTCCTCGGAAAGCTTATCACTAATAATAATAGGAGTTTGTGTATTGCCATTTAGGAAAACATAGCGCAGGCCAGAGGGCAGGGGTTTAAGTTCAACTGGAGGCCCTGTCGGTACTTCCTCTTTGGGAAGTTTGATGGTCTCTCCCAGGTCGTCTTCTTTTTCTATGAAGAGTTGAGCATCTTTTTCTAAAGACGACTCAGGGGACTCAAAAGGTGCAACCGACATGACTTCCATGAGCGGGGGGAGAGGTTCTGTCACTGAGTTTTTGGTTTGAGTGATGGGTATTGTGACCGTGTTTCTCCCTAGCTTCAAGTCCATTTTAACTAAAAGGGGAATTCCCACGAAGAGTTTTTCTAGGGGATGACCTATCATGATGTCGAAATCAGGGATTTCAAAAACATGAAAATCGAGTGATAGGTCAGCATCTTTTGTGTGTAAACTTATGTCATGGAGAATTCCAAGCCCTTTCAGGCTAGTCCGTGGACTGATCCTGAGAGACTTTGTGGTTAAGACATGGGGTTTTTCATCTAAAAAGTTAGATGCAAAAGATGCGGACATAAGGTTTGATCCAACTGTTGAGTTGTATAGCACGTCTACCCATTTTCCTCGAATTTTGCATTGAATGGTTGAAGGAGGGGTAAGTATTACAATTTCCTGCATTGATTGCTCTGTCTCTTCCAACCATTCAGTGCTTAGGATGGCACTCAACTCCTTAACAGATTTTCTGAGGAACTCTTTATCTAGTAGGTCAGATGGAGGATTAGGAGTTGGGGGTTTCTTTTGGCATAGGTAATTCGAGGTGTTTCCAAAGTCTTCAAATAGGTCATCATCAAAAGGTGGAAGATCTATGGGCTCAGGATCTTCTTTTGGGTCTTCAGGTTCGGGTAACAGTTCTTCTTTGGGAAGTGAAAGCTTAGCTTCAGCCGAGGAGGCTTCTTCGTGACGAAGCAACGGCTCTACTCGAATGGGTTCTAGCGGAGGAGTGTTTTCTAAGATTCGATCTAGGAGGGCTTCTCCTTCCTCCGTGGTTTTATGTGTAAAGGAACCTCTGGCTGTGATATCTAGTTGAAGGGCAGATTCCTTGCTAAGTCCCAGCCAAAAGTGTTGTAATAACACATGGTTGGGTATAGACAAGTCGGGACCTGAACAAGATAAAGTTAAAAACCGGTCCCAAGCTGCGCCTATAGTTTCCTTCTCGTTTTGCTGGAAATTGAGGATCTCTTGTCGTAGGGCAGTGATTCGGGATATAGGGAAGAACGCAAGACAAAATTTGTTCCTTAGTTCTTCCCAATCTCCAACTACCTTCCCTACATTGTGAGCGTACCATTGTTTTGCCCTCTCATCAAGCGAGAAGGGAAACAACTTCCACCGAATTGTTTCATGTGACATGCCTACGATTGTCAGGCACGCACAGAGCTGCTCAAATTCCCTTAGGTGATGATAGGGGTTTTCATAATCATACCCTGAGAAGGTATGTTCCCGAACCATAGCTATAAAACCAGGGTGGAGTTCATAACCTGAAGCTGTGATTGGCTTTGAAGATTGTGGTGGTTCTAAGAACTTGCCCTTGAGAGCAGAAAGTTGGTGAATTGATTGATGCTCCATGAAGAATGTATTTATATTTTATAAATGAATTTTTTTTTTCTTTAAGATAAAACACAGGCAACTAGGTTTGGAGACTAGACACAACAACCGTTCCCTGGCAGCGGCGCCAGAAATGCTTGTTGGTGTTTCTTAGCGTAAGCAGAGGAATCCGCAAGCGCACGGATACACCGTTGTAGCACTTCACCCGGAAGTATTCAGGGTATCGTAATTTCCCAAACGAACGGTTATGCTAGACTCTTCAACTAGTTAACCTATGACCACAAGGGAGAAATGAATGAGGTAGCGAGGTTTTTCCAAGGATAGATATCTTAACGGAGGTAACTTTGTTACTATAGACTTGCTTCAAGCGCCGGATTGCACTTGGTCTGCCAAGTGATGCCGGCCTCTGCTCTACCATGAGCCCAAACGTGGGGGATTACAAGGGACGGACAGGGCTTTCACCACCTGCCGCCTACCCCTCAATCCGTAGGGAAAGAGGCAAACAAAGATAGCTTCTAGCCTAGACACCACGTCTACGCTATCCACTAATACTCTAGCGTGCTAGCAAGGGTTATCCGTCTTTATCAGGGCCCTTCTACTAGAGTACCCACGGCAAGGATGGACGACGAACCCACAGGTCTATAATAGTGCAAAGGTAACTCTTTAAGATAAATAGCCAAAGTTGAACAACAAGTCTCTTACTCCAAACAGTAAGAAGCTTGTAGAGGTATAGGTGGAGAAGCTCCCGGCTCCAGCACTTCGACTTAGTGTGGCTAGCACACTAAGGGAAGTCGCTAGTACTCTGACTCTTCTCCCACTCTCTCCTCACTCACTCACCTCTCTTATTACAACTACTGAAAAAGTAAGAATCTACTCTTCTCTCCTTGTGAATTGAATTGGGATTTCTTCTATCATATGCCTTTGAGAGGAAAGGGAGCCCCTTTTTATACTGATTCAAAGGCGGTGCTCCTCCCTATTTTTGGCGTGAGGCACCATGGGAACCGACGTTGCATGCTTCCATGCCACCGCCAGAGCAAGACCAGGGCTTATGGCGGTGATAGGGGGGCGGCCGCCCCCTGGGTCGGCCGGCTCACTAGCTGGCCCAAATGATCACCGCCTTTGCGAGGTGGTCTCTGGTTGGGCTTGGAACACTGTTGCGTGGTGTCTTGCCCCATTGGTGTTGTGATGCTTGGCGCCTTCTTCATTCTTTGCGCGAATCAACATTGGAAAGCGCCTTTTGATGGTTTATTCCATGTATTTGTGTTTGTGACCTGCAAAGTGATATACTCCAAATACATGTGGAATTCGATTAATAGTAAAAGCATATGTGACTTAAGTTTGCTAGTTTCTCCTTTTTATGAGCTTATTGACGGTCGAATTTCATCGTTAATGACCGTCAACAGTAAGTGATTTTTAGAAAAATCTCCATAGGCCCACTATTCCTAATTCGGGTTCTATAGCGTGGGGCCTATAATTCTATAGTCGTGAAAAAAAAACCCAGCTCGATTCCATGTTCGGAAGGTAAAGTTCTGAAGCTTTTACATTCAGCACGAAATCTGCATCGGCTGTTCCTGGTATCGCAGCCATCAAGGTACACAAATGGATTGGTTACATGACGTAATTAATATGAACATCATCTAAATACTCCACCCTAACTTCCTATGTGCCATTCCTATTGTAACCAACTCAAATCGAAAGACGGGTGGACCCAGACTCCCTCGACGGAATTGCGAGATTTCACAGAAACAAATGCCGATTTATGTCTTATGGTAAGTGATTTTTAGAAAAATCTCCATAGGCCCACTATTTCTAATTCAGGTTCTATAGGGTGAGGCCTATAATTCTGCAGCCATGAAAAAAAACCCAGCTCGATTCCATGTCCGGAAGGCAAAGTTCTCAAGGTTTTACATTTAGCACGAAATCTACATCGGCTGTTCCTGGTATCGCGGCCATCAAGGTACACGAATGGATTGGTTAAATGACGTAATTGATACAAACATCATCTAAATACTCCACCCTAACTTCCAATGCGCCATTCCTATTGTAACCAACTCGAATCGAAAGACGGGTGGACCCAGACACCCTCGGCGGAATTGCGAGATTTTACTGAAACAAATGCCGATTTGTGGCTTATGGTAACTAATTTTTAGAAAAATCTCCATAGGTCCACTATTCCTAATTCAGGTTCTATAGGGTGGGGCATATAATTTTGTAGCCGTGAAAAAAAACAGAGGTCGATTCCATGTCCGGAAGGCAAAGTTCTCAAGGTTTTACATTCAGCACGAAATCTACATCGGCTGTTCCTGGTATCGCGGCCATCAAGGTACACGAATATATTGGTTACATGACGTAATTCATATGAACATCATCTAAAATACTCCACCCTAACTTCCAATGAGCCATTCCTTTTGTAACCAACTCGAATCGGAAGATGGGTGGACCCAGACACCCTCGGCGGAATCGCGAGATTTCACTGAAACAAATGCCGATTTGTGGCTTATGGTAAGTGATTTTTAGAAAAATCTCCATTGGCCCACTATTCCTAATTCAGGTTCTATAGTGTGGCGCCTATAATTCTGTAGTCGTAAAAAAAACCCAGCTCGATTCCATGTCCGGATGGCAAAGTTCTCAAGCTTTTACATTCAGCACGAAATCTGCATCGGCTGTTCCTGGTATCGCGGCCACTAAGGTACACGAATGGATTAGTTACATGACGTAATTAATACGAACATCATCTAAATACTCCACCCTAACTTCCTATGTGCCATTCCTATTGTAACCAACTCAAATCGAAAGACGGGTGGACCCAGACTCCCTCGACGGAATAGCGAGATTTCACAGAAACAAATGCGATTTGTGGCTTATGGTAAGTGATTTTTAGAAAAATCTCCATAGGCCCCCCATTCCTTATTCAAGTTCTATAGGGTGAGGCCTATAATTCTGCAGCCATGAAAAAAAAACCCACCTCGATTCTATGTCCAGAAAGCAAAGTTCTCAAAGTTTTACATTTAGCACGAAATCTGCATCGGCTGTTCCTGGTATCGCGGCCATCAAGGTACACGAATGGATTGGTTAGATGACATAATTGATACGAACATCATCTAAATACTCCACCCTAATTTCCTGTGCGCCATTCCTATTGTAACCAACTCGAATCGGAAGACAGGTGGACCCAGACTCACTCGGCGAAATTGCGAGATTTCACTGAAACAAATGCCGATTTGTGGCTTATGGTAGGTGATTTTTAGAAAAATCTCCATAGGCCCACTATTCCTAATTCGGGTTCTATAGTGTGGGGCCTATAATTCTGCAGTCGTGAAAAAAAATCCAGCTCGATTCCATGTCCGGAAGGCAAAGTTCTCAAGCTTTTACATTCAGCACGAAATCTACATCGGCTGTTCCTGGTATCGCGGCCATCAAGGTACACGAATGGATTGGTTACATGACGTAATTGATATGAACATCATCTAAATACTCCACCCTGACTTCCTATGCGCCATTCCTATTGTAAACAACTCGAATCGGAAGACGGGTGGACCCAGACTCTCTCGGCGGAACTGCGAGATTTGACTGAAACAAAGGCCGATTTGTGGCTTATGGTAACTGATTTTTAGAAAAATCTCCATAGGCCCACTATTCCTAATTCAGGTTCTATAGGGTGGGGCCTATAATTTTGTAGCCGTGGAAAAAAACACAAGTCAATTCCCTGTCCAGAAGTCAAAGTTCTCAAGGTTTTACATTCAGCACGAAATCTACATCGGCTATTCCTGGTATCGCGGCCATCAAGGTACACGAATGGATTGGTTACAAGACGTAATTCATATGAACATCATCTAAATACTCCACCCTAACTTCCTATGTGCCATTCCTATTGTAACCAACTTGAATCAGAAGACGGGTGGGCCCAGACTCCCTCGGCGGAATTGCGAGATTTCACTGAAACAAATACCGATTTATGGCTTATGGTAAGTGATTTTTAGAGAAATCTCCATAGGCCCACTATTCCTAATTCAGGTTCTATAGGGTGGGACCTATAATTCTGTAGCCGTGGAAAAAAACCCAGCTCGATTCCATGTCCAGAAGGCAAAGTTCTCAAGGTTTTACATTCAGCACGAAATCTGCATCGGCTGTTCCTATTATCGCGGCCATCAAGGTACACGAATGGATTAGTTACATGACGTAATTAATACGAACATCATCTAAATACTCCACCCTAACTTCCTATGTGCCATTCCTATTGTAATCAACTTGAATCAGAAGACGGGTGGGCCCAGACTCCCTCGGCGGAATTGCGAGATTTCACTGAAACAAATGCCGATTTATGGCTTATGGTAAGTGATTTTTAGAGAAATCTCCATAGGCCCATTATTCCTAATTCAAGTTCTATGGGGTGGGGCCTATAATTCTGCAGTCGTGAAAAAAAACCCAGCTCGATTCCTTGTCCGGAAGGCAAAGTTCTCAAGGTTTTACATTCAGCACGAAATCTGCATCGGCTGTTCCTGGTATCACGGCCATTAAGGTACACGAATGGATTCGTTACATGAAGTAATTAATACGTACATCATCTAAATACTCCACTCTAGCTTCCTATGCGCCATTCATATTGTAACCAAAGCGAATCGAAAGACGGGTGGACCCAGAGTCCCTCGGCGGAATTGCGAGATTTCACTGAAACAAATGCTGATTTATGGCTTATGGTATGTGATTTTTAGAAAAATCTCCATAGGCCCACTATTCCTAATTCAGGTTCTATAGGGTAGGGCCTATAATTTTGCAGCCGTGAAAAAAAACCCAGCTTGATTCCATGTCCGGAAGGCAAAGTTCTCAAGGTTTTACATTCAGCACGAAATCTGCATCGGCTGTTCCTGGTATCGCGGCCATCAAGGTACACGAATGGATTGGTTGCATGACGTAGTTGATATGAACATCATCTAAATACTCCACCCTAACTTCCTATGCACCATTCCTATTGTAACCAACTCGAATCGGAAGACGGGTGGACCCAGACTCCCTCGGCGGAATTGCGAGATTTCACTGAAACAAATGCCGCTTTATGGCTTATGGTAAGTGATTTTGAGAAAAATCTCCATAGGCCCACTATTCCTAATTCTGGTTCTATTTGGTGGGGCCTATAATTCTGCAGCCGTGAAAAAAAAACCCTGGTCGATTCCAGGTCCAGAAGGCAAAGTTCTCAAGGTTTTACATTCAGCACGAAATCTGCATCGGCTGTTTCTGGTATCGCGGCCATCAAGGTACACGAATGGATTGGTTACATGACGTAATTGATACGAACATCATCTAAATACTCCACCCTAACTTCCTATGCGCCATTCATATTGTAACGAACTCGAATCGGAAGACGGGTGGACCCAGAATCACTCGACGGAATTGCGAGATTTCACTGAAATAAACGCCGACTTGTGGCTTACGTTAAGTGATTTTTAGAAAAATGTCCATAGGCCCACTATTCCTGATTTAGGTTGTTTAGGGTGGGGCCCATAATTCTGCAGCCGTGAAAAAAAACCTCGAGAACTTTGCCTTCCGGACATGGAATCGAGCTGGGTTTTTTTTCACGGCTACAAAATTATAGGCCCCACCGTACAGAACCTGAATTAGGAATAGTGGGCCTATGGAGATTTTTCTAAAAATCAGTTATCATAAGCCACAAATCGGCATTTGTTTCAGTGAAATCTCGCAATTCCGCCAAGGGAGTCTGGGTCCACCCGTCTTCCGATTCGAGTTGGTTACTATAGGAATGGCGCATAGGAAGTTAGGGTGGTGTATTTAGATGATGTTCGTATCAATTACGTCATGTAACCAGTCCATTCATGTACCTTGATGGCCGCGATACCAGGAATAGCCGATGCAGATTTTGTGCTGAATGTAAAACCTTGAGAACTTTGTCTTCCGGACATGGAATCGAGCTGGGTTTTTTTTCACGGCTGCAGAATTATGGGCCCCACCCTAAACAACCTAAATCAGGAATAGTGGGCCTATGGACATTTTTCTAAAAATCACTTAACGTAAGCCACAAGTCGGCGTTTATTTCAGTGAAATCTCGCAATTCCGTCGAGTGATTCTGGGTCCACCCGTCTTCCGATTCGAGTTCGTTACAATATGAATGGCGCATAGGAAGTTAGGGTGGAGTATTTAGATGATGTTCGTATCAATTACGTCATGTAACCAATCCATTCGTGTACCTTGATGGCCGCGATACCAGAAACAGCCGATGCAGATTTCGTGCTGAATGTAAAACCTTGAGAACTTTGCCTTCTGGACCTGGAATCGACCAGGGTTTTTTTTTCACGGCTGCAGAATTATAGGCCCCACCAAATAGAACCAGAATTAGGAATAGTGGGCCTATGGAGATTTTTCTCAAAATCACTTACCATAAGCCATAAAGCGGCATTTGTTTCAGTGAAATCTCGCAATTCCGCCGAGGGAGTCTGGGTCCACCCGTCTTCCGATTCGAGTTGGTTACAATAGGAATGGTGCATAGGAAGTTAGGGTGGAGTATTTAGATGATGTTCATATCAACTACGTCATGCAACCAATCCATTCGTGTACCTTGATGGCCGCGATACCAGGAACAGCCGATGCAGATTTCGTGCTGAATGTAAAACCTTGAGAACTTTGCCTTCCGGACATGGAATCAAGCTGGGTTTTTTTTCACGGCTGCAAAATTATAGGCCCTACCCTATAGAACCTGAATTAGGAATAGTGGGCCTATGGAGATTTTTCTAAAAATCACATACCATAAGCCATAAATCAGCATTTGTTTCAGTGAAATCTCGCAATTCCGCCGAGGGACTCTGGGTCCACCCGTCTTTCGATTCGCTTTGGTTACAATATGAATGGCGCATAGGAAGCTAGAGTGGAGTATTTAGATGATGTACGTATTAATTACTTCATGTAACGAATCCATTCGTGTACCTTAATGGCCGTGATACCAGGAACAGCCGATGCAGATTTCGTGCTGAATGTAAAACCTTGAGAACTTTGCCTTCCGGACAAGGAATCGAGCTGGGTTTTTTTTCACGACTGCAGAATTATAGGCCCCACCCCATAGAACTTGAATTAGGAATAATGGGCCTATGGAGATTTCTCTAAAAATCACTTACCATAAGCCATAAATCGGCATTTGTTTCAGTGAAATCTCGCAATTCCGCCGAGGGAGTCTGGGCCCACCCGTCTTCTGATTCAAGTTGATTACAATAGGAATGGCACATAGGAAGTTAGGGTGGAGTATTTAGATGATGTTCGTATTAATTACGTCATGTAACTAATCCATTCGTGTACCTTGATGGCCGCGATAATAGGAACAGCCGATGCAGATTTCGTGCTGAATGTAAAACCTTGAGAACTTTGCCTTCTGGACATGGAATCGAGCTGGGTTTTTTTCCACGGCTACAGAATTATAGGTCCCACCCTATAGAACCTGAATTAGGAATAGTGGGCCTATGGAGATTTCTCTAAAAATCACTTACCATAAGCCATAAATCGGTATTTGTTTCAGTGAAATCTCGCAATTCCGCCGAGGGAGTCTGGGCCCACCCGTCTTCTGATTCAAGTTGGTTACAATAGGAATGGCACATAGGAAGTTAGGGTGGAGTATTTAGATGATGTTCATATGAATTACGTCTTGTAACCAATCCATTCGTGTACCTTGATGGCCGCGATACCAGGAATAGCCGATGTAGATTTCGTGCTGAATGTAAAACCTTGAGAACTTTGACTTCTGGACAGGGAATTGACTTGTGTTTTTTTCCACGGCTACAAAATTATAGGCCCCACCCTATAGAACCTGAATTAGGAATAGTGGGCCTATGGAGATTTTTCTAAAAATCAGTTACCATAAGCCACAAATCGGCCTTTGTTTCAGTCAAATCTCGCAGTTCCGCCGAGAGAGTCTGGGTCCACCCGTCTTCCGATTCGAGTTGTTTACAATAGGAATGGCGCATAGGAAGTCAGGGTGGAGTATTTAGATGATGTTCATATCAATTACGTCATGTAACCAATCCATTCGTGTACCTTGATGGCCGCGATACCAGGAACAGCCGATGTAGATTTCGTGCTGAATGTAAAAGCTTGAGAACTTTGCCTTCCGGACATGGAATCGAGCTGGATTTTTTTTCACGACTGCAGAATTATAGGCCCCACACTATAGAACCCGAATTAGGAATAGTGGGCCTATGGAGATTTTTCTAAAAATCACCTACCATAAGCCACAAATCGGCATTTGTTTCAGTGAAATCTCGCAATTTCGCCGAGTGAGTCTGGGTCCACCTGTCTTCCGATTCGAGTTGGTTACAATAGGAATGGCGCACAGGAAATTAGGGTGGAGTATTTAGATGATGTTCGTATCAATTATGTCATCTAACCAATCCATTCGTGTACCTTGATGGCCGCGATACCAGGAACAGCCGATGCAGATTTCGTGCTAAATGTAAAACTTTGAGAACTTTGCTTTCTGGACATAGAATCGAGGTGGGTTTTTTTTTCATGGCTGCAGAATTATAGGCCTCACCCTATAGAACTTGAATAAGGAATGGGGGGCCTATGGAGATTTTTCTAAAAATCACTTACCATAAGCCACAAATCGGCATTTGTTTCTGTGAAATCTCGCTATTCCGTCGAGGGAGTCTGGGTCCACCCGTCTTTCGATTTGAGTTGGTTACAATAGGAATGGCACATAGGAAGTTAGGGTGGAGTATTTAGATGATGTTCGTATTAATTACGTCATGTAACTAATCCATTCGTGTACCTTAGTGGCCGCGATACCAGGAACAGCCGATGCAGATTTCGTGCTGAATGTAAAAGCTTGAGAACTTTGCCATCCGGACATGGAATCGAGCTGGGTTTTTTTTACGACTACAGAATTATAGGCGCCACACTATAGAACCTGAATTAGGAATAGTGGGCCAATGGAGATTTTTCTAAAAATCACTTACCATAAGCCACAAATCGGCATTTGTTTCAGTGAAATCTCGCGATTCCGCCGAGGGTGTCTGGGTCCACCCATCTTCCGATTCGAGTTGGTTACAAAAGGAATGGCTCATTGGAAGTTAGGGTGGAGTATTTAGATGATGTTCATATGAATTACGTCATGTAACCAATATATTCGTGTACCTTGATGGCCGCGATACCAGGAACAGCCGATGTAGATTTCGTGCTGAATGTAAAACCTTGAGAACTTTGCCTTCCGGACATGGAATCGACCTCTGTTTTTTTTCACGGCTACAAAATTATATGCCCCACCCTATAGAACCTGAATTAGGAATAGTGGACCTATGGAGATTTTTCTAAAAATTAGTTACCATAAGCCACAAATCGGCATTTGTTTCAGTAAAATCTCGCAATTCCGCCGAGGGTGTCTGGGTCCACCCGTCTTTCGATTCGAGTTGGTTACAATAGGAATGGCGCATTGGAAGTTAGGGTGGAGTATTTAGATGATGTTTGTATCAATTACGTCATTTAACCAATCCATTCGTGTACCTTGATGGCCGCGATACCAGGAACAGCCGATGTAGATTTCGTGCTAAATGTAAAACCTTGAGAACTTTGCCTTCCGGACATGGAATCGAGCTGGGTTTTTTTCATGGCTGCAGAATTATAGGCCTCACCCTATAGAACCTGAATTAGAAATAGTGGGCCTATGGAGATTTTTCTAAAAATCACTTACCATAAGACATAAATCGGCATTTGTTTCTGTGAAATCTCGCAATTCCGTCGAGGGAGTCTGGGTCCACCCGTCTTTCGATTTGAGTTGGTTACAATAGGAATGGCACATAGGAAGTTAGGGTGGAGTATTTAGATGATGTTCATATTAATTACGTCATGTAACCAATCCATTTGTGTACCTTGATGGCTGCGATACCAGGAACAGCCGATGCAGATTTCGTGCTGAATGTAAAAGCTTCAGAACTTTACCTTCCGAACATGGAATCGAGCTGGGTTTTTTTTCACGACTATAGAATTATAGGCCCCACGCTATAGAACCCGAATTAGGAATAGTGGGCCTATGGAGATTTTTCTAAAAATCACTTACTGTTGACGGTCATTAACGATGAAATTCGACCGTCAATAAGCTCATAAAAAGGAGAAACTAGCAAACTTAAGTCACATATGCTTTTACTATTAATCGAATTCCACATGTATTTGGAGTATATCACTTTGCAGGTCACAAACACAAATACATGGAATAAACCATCAAAAGGCGCTTTCCAATGTTGATTCGCGCAAAGAATGAAGAAGGCGCCAAGCATCACAACACCAATGGGGCAAGACACCACGCAACAGTGTTCCAAGCCCAACCAGAGACCACCTCGCAAAGGCGGTGATCATTTGGGCCAGCTAGTGAGCCGGCCGACCCAGGGGGCGGCCGCCCCCCTATCACCGCCATAAGCCCTGGTCTTGCTCTGGCGGTGGCATGGAAGCATGCAACGTCGGTTCCCATGGTGCCTCACGCCAAAAATAGGGAGGAGCACCGCCTTTGAATCAGTATAAAAAGGGGCTCCCTTTCCTCTCAAAGGCATATGATAGAAGAAATCCCAATTCAATTCACAAGGAGAGAAGAGTAGATTCTTACTTTTTCAGTAGTTGTAATAAGAGAGGTGAGTGAGTGAGGAGAGAGTGGGAGAAGAGTCAGAGTACTAGCGACTTCCCTTAGTGTGCTAGCCACACTAAGTCGAAGTGCTGGAGCCGGGAGCTTCTCCACCTATACCTCTACAAGCTTCTTACTGTTTGGAGTAAGAGACTTGTTGTTCAACTTTGGCTATTTATCTTAAAGAGTTACCTTTGCACTATTATAGACCTGTGGGTTCGTCGTCCATCCTTGCCGTGGGTACTCTAGTAGAAGGGCCCTGATAAAGACGGATAACCCTTGCTAGCACGCTAGAGTATTAGTGGATAGCGTAGACGTGGTGTCTAGGCTAGAAGCTATCTTTGTTTGCCTCTTTCCCTACGGATTGAGGGGTAGGCGGCAGGTGGTGAAAGCCCTGTCCGTCCCTTGTAATCCCCCACGTTTGGGCTCATGGTAGAGCAGAGGCCGGCATCACTTGGCAGACCAAGTGCAATCCGGCGCTTGAAGCAAGTCTATAGTAACAAAGTTACCTCCGTTAAGATATCTATCCTTGGAAAAACCTCGCTACCTCATTCATTTCTCCCTTGTGAATTGAATTGGGATTTCTTCTATCATATGCCTTTGAGAGGAAAGGGAGCCCCTTTTTATACTGATTCAAAGGCGGTGCTCCTCCCTATTTTTGGCGTGAGGCACCATGGGAACCGACGTTGCATGCTTCCATGCCACCGCCAGAGCAAGACCAGGGCTTATGGCGGTGATAGGGGGGCGGCCGCCCCCTGGGTCGGCCGGCTCACTAGCTGGCCCAAATGATCACCGCCTTTGCGAGGTGGTCTCTGGTTGGGCTTGGAACACTGTTGCGTGGTGTCTTGCCCCATTGGTGTTGTGATGCTTGGCGCCTTCTTCATTCTTTGCGCGAATCAACATTGGAAAGCGCCTTTTGATGGTTTATTCCATGTATTTGTGTTTGTGACCTGCAAAGTGATATACTCCAAATACATGTGGAATTCGATTAATAGTAAAAGCATATGTGACTTAAGTTTGCTAGTTTCTCCTTTTTATGAGCTTATTGACGGTCGAATTTCATCGTTAATGACCGTCAACAGTAAGTGATTTTTAGAAAAATCTCCATAGGCCCACTATTCCTAATTCGGGTTCTATAGCGTGGGGCCTATAATTCTATAGTCGTGAAAAAAAACCCAGCTCGATTCCATGTTCGGAAGGTAAAGTTCTGAAGCTTTTACATTCAGCACGAAATCTGCATCGGCTATTCCTGGTATCGCGGCCATCAAGGTACACGAATGGATTGGTTACAAGACGTAATTCATATGAACATCATCTAAATACTCCACCCTAACTTCCTATGTGCCATTCCTATTGTAACCAACTTGAATCAGAAGACGGGTGGGCCCAGACTCCCTCGGCGGAATTGCGAGATTTCACTGAAACAAATACCGATTTATGGCTTATGGTAAGTGATTTTTAGAGAAATCTCCATAGGCCCACTATTCCTAATTCAGGTTCTATAGGGTGGGACCTATAATTCTGTAGCCGTGGAAAAAAACCCAGCTCGATTCCATGTCCAGAAGGCAAAGTTCTCAAGGTTTTACATTCAGCACGAAATCTGCATCGGCTGTTCCTATTATCGCGGCCATCAAGGTACACGAATGGATTAGTTACATGACGTAATTAATACGAACATCATCTAAATACTCCACCCTAACTTCCTATGTGCCATTCCTATTGTAATCAACTTGAATCAGAAGACGGGTGGGCCCAGACTCCCTCGGCGGAATTGCGAGATTTCACTGAAACAAATGCCGATTTATGGCTTATGGTAAGTGATTTTTAGAGAAATCTCCATAGGCCCATTATTCCTAATTCAAGTTCTATGGGGTGGGGCCTATAATTCTGCAGTCGTGAAAAAAAACCCAGCTCGATTCCTTGTCCGGAAGGCAAAGTTCTCAAGGTTTTACATTCAGCACGAAATCTGCATCGGCTGTTCCTGGTATCACGGCCATTAAGGTACACGAATGGATTCGTTACATGAAGTAATTAATACGTACATCATCTAAATACTCCACTCTAGCTTCCTATGCGCCATTCATATTGTAACCAAAGCGAATCGAAAGACGGGTGGACCCAGAGTCCCTCGGCGGAATTGCGAGATTTCACTGAAACAAATGCTGATTTATGGCTTATGGTATGTGATTTTTAGAAAAATCTCCATAGGCCCACTATTCCTAATTCAGGTTCTATAGGGTAGGGCCTATAATTTTGCAGCCGTGAAAAAAAACCCAGCTTGATTCCATGTCCGGAAGGCAAAGTTCTCAAGGTTTTACATTCAGCACGAAATCTGCATCGGCTGTTCCTGGTATCGCGGCCATCAAGGTACACGAATGGATTGGTTGCATGACGTAGTTGATATGAACATCATCTAAATACTCCACCCTAACTTCCTATGCACCATTCCTATTGTAAC
>JAHUYU010002487.1:0-21684 GCA_030439765.1 Tripidium arundinaceum
ATCATGAAGTGTCGGAGAACACTAATGATATCACATTCATGTCATATTCAGAAAAAAAAAAGGATTATTACTGATGCAAAAATATATCGCACCAGAACTTGGTCATCTCCTAAATGGAGTTGTACTCTCACCTTCAACTATTACAACTGTAATGACTGATCCTCCACGAGTCGGATCAAAAGCAACTGAAGTGACCCCGGCCCCCGTCCCTCTCCGTCCCTATGACCTCTTCCGCCCCTCCGAACCCTAGCCCCGTCCCAGTCCCCGTCCCCGTCCCCACACCGATCCCCACCGCGAACGGGACCGCCTCATCACCCAAGGATCAGCCGCCGCCGCAGCAGCAGCAGCAGCAGGGGGGCGCCCAGGAGGAGGCAGCGGCGGCGGATGGGGGGAGGCGCCGAGGCTGCGGAGGCGGGAGTAGCAGCCGGTGTTGCGGCCGAGGCTATGGAAGTGGATGGGGGCTCTGGCGCGGGGGATGCGGAGGTGGGCGGCTCGGTGGGAGGAGGAGGAGGAGGCGGTGGGGCGGGTGGAGGAGCGCAGCAGGCCTCGCCGGCGACTGTGTTCCGGATTCGGCTGAAGCAGTCGCCCGCGAGCCTCCGGCACAAGATGCGCGTGCCCGAGCTCTGCAGAAACTTCAGGTTCGCGTGGCTGAGCATCCCTGCGCTTCCGTTTCCGTTTCCTTTGTTTGTGCCAAAATGGAGTGTTTTGTTTTGAACTCAGCTCCTTTTGGGATCAGTGTTGGATGCCAATTATGTTAAAATTTTGTCGACTGTGGAATCACCGACTTCTGAGTCATTATGAAGAGAGTGTGTGCGGCTGCGATTGCATTATTTCTCCTTGATCTAGAACGTTGTAAAACTTTTCTGGAGGGCTCCTGTGGCCGTATATTATTATCTAATAGCTTCAGTGTGTTCATTTTATGAAACTGTACTGCCTTCCGTAGCTTACATTTTTTTTTTTGGACTAGGTCGGCCAACTGAGTGGCCTTCCGTAGCTTACAATTTGAAAACCTGTTTGGGCAGGGGGAGAATTGTGGTGGTAGCGGGGATGGTTAGATCCAAATCCTTGAGTGTGTTCATTATTTCTAGATTTTCTGGTTTCCTGTTTCTATAACTGCATTTATCTGGTATGTTGCTAGGCTAGCCAGTTATTTTTGTCCTAATCTTACCTGGAAACTAGTTGGTAACTTTTTGCTTTGATGGGGCTCTTCACTGCAGTGCAGTTGCTTGGTGTGGGAAACTGAATGCAATTGCTTGCGCATCAGAGACTTGTGCACGTATTCCAAGGTTAGATTCCCTTCAACTTCTTTCTCAGATATATGTTTTGTGCCTTGATTGCCTTGCATATGTATCATTTAAAATGTTTGAACTATTATGTAGTGGAGCTTGTGGTAGAAAAGTGATGTTTCTTTAGTTGAGCAGAAATATCAGGACATGGTCCTACTTGTAAAATTATAACTCATGTATAAGTAGAGTAAACTATACAAGTAATTTAGAAGGGGTGTCTGAGGACTCTGGGAGCAGTGCTACAATACTCGTACAACAGACAGCAAATGATAAGAAAGTATAGATTGGTAACATAAAAAAATCAAAACATTAAGACTGGGAGTAGTAAAATGGAGATCCTCCTGATGTCAATGCCTAGCAAAGAATGCTCGAGTATTCATCCTCTTAATGGCATTTTTTTATTCACAGTTTTTTGTATGAAATATTCTTTGGCATAAAATAATTTAATTTATTTCTCCAGCTCCAATTCAAGTCCTCCATTTTGGATTCCTATACATATCCTGAATCCAGAGAGACCAACAGAATGCTCTGTATTCAATGTGAAAGCAGGTACATGTCTTTTTATCTGCTACACAAAATATTCTTAACTATGGTTTACTTGCATGTTATTCTTTGCTAGACACACATGCCTCAAATTTCAATCCCAGTTGTATTTTAGTGGTGTAATTATACTCAGCTTATGACTATGTACAAGCAGATGCAGATCAAGTTCGATACTCTGTTGTCTGCTCATCTGAAATAAATATATCTTTTCATTTTTATAAAAATGATCTGCTCTCAGCATATTTCACTGTAATGGTATTGTCAATTGAACAGATTCTCCACGTGACTTTGTTCAGTTCATTGAATGGTCTCCTCGGTCCTGCCCTCGTGCATTGCTAGTGGCAAATTTTCATGGGCGGATCACTATATGGACACAGCCAACAAAGGTAAGTTATTCCCTTGAGATGGATGCATCATTTCTTTTTAGAGTTAACTTTGCAGTTCAATAAGGACACGAGTTTCTCTGATAGCTGCTGAAACAAAGTTTCATATTTGATGTTATCAAATACTATTTTCATACTAATCACTTTATTCTGTGGTGAAGGGTCCTGTAAATCTTGTACGTGATGCAAGCTCGTGGCAGTGTGAACATGAATGGCGTCAAGATCTTTCTGTGGTGACCAAGTGGTTGTCAGGAATTTCTCCGGTACGTTGGTAATGCACATAATGGCTCTGTTCGGCTGGTATTAAAAGCGGCTGTTGCTGATGCTGATGCTGATTTTTGTGAGAGGAAAACCCTGTTGAATGGCTGGCTGATTCTGGCTTTTGTGGGCAGCCGAACAGAGTGAATACTCCATGCTGTTACCTTCACTATTTAACATGCCCCATTATGGTTAATTCAACAATGCTGCTGAATGACCCTGTTTTCAGTTTTCACAGATCAGATTTCTTGAGCACCATAACAGTGCTCAGAATCATTTTATATTTGTCAAACGCAATATTCAAATTAATTGTAGTGTTTAAGATCCAGATTGCTGTTCTTACACCCGTCTATGTACAGGTAAATACTTTTCAAGGGTGTTTCGGTCATCCTTTGTAAAGTGCTACTACCTCCGTCCCAAAAAGAATGTAACCCTCGCATCCCGAGGAGTCAAAGATTTTTAATTTTGACCAAATATAAATAAAAAGATATTGATGTTTATGATGTGTAATAAGTATCGTTGGATTAGTTATCGAATGTATTTGCATAATAAACCTAATTGGAGATTCAAATGTAGATAATATTTTCTATAAACTTAGTCAAACATAAAGCTTCTTTGACTTCTCAGGAAACGAGATTTACATTCTTTTTGGGATGGAGGGAGTACTACCTAGATATGCCATATACACGTGCCTTGGTTATAGACTTATAGTTGACAAGTTTTTTGGGAAGGGACAGGGAGGGAGGGATTAGGAAGATAGAATCATATCTCAGAATTCTTTATTAACATCAAATAAAAAAGGTCTTCAGCCTTAAAGCATCAAATACGAAACTAAAGGAAAAATAGGAGTACAGTATTGGGTCTGTGTGAGACCTTATTGACTTGAAAAGAATTGGATTTTAGATAGAAGAATAAGAGATACCAAGCTATAAGCCATTAACTGCTGCTAAATTTGTTGTTCTTATTGGTCCTGCAGTATAGATGGCTTCCTACAAACTCCACTAGTTCAAACCTGAAGACCTTTGAGGAGAAATTCCTCACCCAACAGCCTCAGAGTTCAGGTTGGTGAACCAAAGCCAAGTTTATTATGGACAGATTTTCTTGGCAGGTTTTGCACATATAATTTACTCCTGAAAATCTGACCTAAGCTTCTTGTTGCAGTAGGATGGCCAAGTATTCTATGTGTTTGTTCAGTTTTTTCATCAGGTTCTGTTCAGCTTCATTGGTCACAGTGGCCTTCTCAAAACTCAGCACATCCTAGATGGTTCTCTACTAGCAAAGGGCTTCTAGGAGCAGGACCCAGTGGTATAATGGCTGCTGATGCTATTGTAACAGAATCTGGAGCTTTACATGTTGCTGGGGTACCCCTTGTTAATCCATCCACTGTAGTTGTTTGGGAGGTGATGCCAGGTCTTGGAAATGGTTTTCAGGCAACTGCGAAGATAAATGCAACAAGTTCTGTTCCTCCGTCTCTGAATCCCCCTTCATGGCCTGGTTTTGCTCCGCTAGCGGCCTACCTATTTTCTTTGCAGGATTATCTTGTTTCTGAGGGCGCACAAACAAAAAAGCTGACAGACAATGAGACTACTGAGGCTGCATCAATCCATTGTTGTCCAGTTTCTAATTTTTCAGCTTATGTCAGTCCAGAAGCAGCTGCACAGTCAGCTACTACTACCACCTGGGGGTCCGGGGTCACTTCAGTTGCTTTTGATCCGACTCGTGGAGGATCAGTCATTACAGTTGTAATAGTTGAAGGTGAGAGTACAACTCCATTTAGGAGATGACCAAGTTCTGGTGCGATATATTTTTGCATCAGTAATAATCCTTTTTTTTTTCTGAAATATGACATGAATGTGATATCATTAGTGTTCTCCGACACTTCATGATCACATTCTCTGTACCTCCAAAGGTCCACCATTCCTTCTCCCCACCAAAAAGAAAAAAAAATTAACACACATGCAAGCACTTGTGCGCATGAAAACAACTCTTACTAAATTTAACTGTATATGTCTAGAATTGAAATTAGATGAGAGATGGATCTCAGTACACTAACATGTGATCAACTTTTGTTCTAACTGCCATGTTTCTTACAATCTGTGCCATACTCTAGAACATGATTTCTCAATCAGCAACTGTTCAATTTACATTCTTTGTACTAACTTTTTGTGCATCAGTTGTGATAGCTAGTGTTTATTTACTTTTTGATTTTTGATGATCTTTAGATTACTTCTTGCAGGGCAGTATATGTCTCCTTATGATCCTGATGAAGGACCTTCTATCACTGGATGGAGGGTGCAATGCTGGGAATCTTCGCGTCAACCTGTTGTTCTTCATCCAATATTTGGAAGCCCTACTAGCTTAGGTGGGCAGCCACCCATGCAAACTGTTTGGTCTACTAGAGTTAATAAAAGCATTCCACCAACGGAGGACCTTAAAAATCCTCAAACATATGTTCCGATGCCGACGACATCAGATGAACGGAGTTCCTCTGAGTGCAGTGTTGACAGAGCGAACAGACTCAGCTTTGACCCTTATGATCTTCCAAATGATGTTAGACAACTGGCTCAAATAGTTTATTCTGCTCATGGTGGTGAAGTTGCTGTTGCTTTCCTCCGTGGAGGAGTGCACATTTTCTCAGGTCCAAATTTTGATCAGGTTGACAGCTACCATGTCAATGTTGGCTCTGCTATTGCTCCACCAGCCTTTTCGTCAAGCAGTTGCTGCTTGGCATCAGTTTGGCATGACACGCTCAAAGATCGAACCATATTGAAGATAATACGTGTGCTTCCTCCTGCAATTCTTAGCACGCAAACAAAGGTCAGCTCAGCAGCATGGGAGCGTGCAATAGCAGATAGGTATGCTACCAAATTTATAGATGCTGATTCCTAATTAGTACTCCAAATGATTATGTTGTCCTAAACATCATCTTTTATTTATATATGAGGGAGTGTGATTTTGTATCTTTGTGATAATTAGATAATTTTGTATCTCTTGTTGGGGTTCATGTCTACCCTAACCCAACTTGATTGAGGCCAAAGGCTTTGTTGTTCCTGTATCTCATTGACAATGTATATTTCTGGCAGATTTTGGTGGAGTCTATTGGCTGGAGTTGATTGGTGGGATGCTGTCGACCTGATCAAAATTTGGACCTGAGAAAATGTGCACTCCTCCACGGAGGAAAGCAACAGCAACTTCACCACCATGAGCAGAATAAACTATTTGAGCCAGTTGTCTAACATCATTTGGAAGATCATAAGGGTCAAAGCTGAGTCTGTTCGCTCTGTCAACACTGCACTCAGAGGAACTCCGTTCATCTGATGTCGTCGGCATCGGAACATATGTTTGAGGATTTTTAAGGTCCTCCGTTGGTGGAATGCTTTTATTAACTCTAGTAGACCAAACAGTTTGCATGGGTGGCTGCCCACCTAAGCTAGTAGGGCTTCCAAATATTGGATGAAGAACAACAGGTTGACGCGAAGATTCCCAGCATTGCACCCTCCATCCAGTGATAGAAGGTCCTTCATCAGGATCATAAGGAGACATATACTGCCCTGCAAGAAGTAATCTAAAGATCATCAAAAATCAAAAAGTAAATAAACACTAGCTATCACAACTGATGCACAAAAAGTTAGTACAAAGAATGTAAATTGAACAGTTGCTGATTGAGAAATCATGTTCTAGAGTATGGCACAGATTGTAAGAAACATGGCAGTTAGAACAAAAGTTGATCACATGTTAGTGTACTGAGATCCATCTCTCATCTAATTTCAATTCTAGACATATACAGTTAAATTTAGTAAGAGTTGTTTTCATGCGCACAAGTGCTTGCATGTGTGTTAATTTTTTTTTCTTTTTGGTGGGGAGAAGGAATGGTGGACCTTTGGAGGTACAGAGAATGTGATCATGAAGTGTCGGAGAACACTAATGATATCACATTCATGTCATATTTCAGAAAAAAAAAAGGATTATTACTGATGCAAAAATATATCGCACCAGAACTTGGTCATCTCCTAAATGGAGTTGTACTCTCACCTTCAACTATTACAACTGTAATGACTGATCCTCCACGAGTCGGATCAAAAGCAACTGAAGTGACCCCGGACCCCCAGGTGGTAGTAGTAGCTGACTGTGCAGCTGCTTCTGGACTGACATAAGCTGAAAAATTAGAAACTGGACAACAATGGATTGATGCAGCCTCAGTAGTCTCATTGTCTGTCAGCTTTTTTGTTTGTGCGCCCTCAGAAACAAGATAATCCTGCAAAGAAAATAGGTAGGCCGCTAGCGGAGCAAAACCAGGCCATGAAGGGGGATTCAGAGACGGAGGAACAGAACTTGTTGCATTTATCTTCGCAGTTGCCTGAAAACCATTTCCAAGACCTGGCATCACCTCCCAAACAACTACAGTGGATGGATTAACAAGGGGTACCCCAGCAACATGTAAAGCTCCAGATTCTGTTACAATAGCATCAGCAGCCATTATACCACTGGGTCCTGCTCCTAGAAGCCCTTTGCTAGTAGAGAACCATCTAGGATGTGCTGAGTTTTGAGAAGGCCACTGTGACCAATGAAGCTGAACAGAACCTGATGAAAAAACTGAACAAACACATAGAATACTTGGCCATCCTACTGCAACAAGAAGCTTAGGTCAGATTTTCAGGAGTAAATTATATGTGCAAAACCTGCCAAGAAAATCTGTCCATAATAAACTTGGCTTTGGTTCACCAACCTGAACTCTGAGGCTGTTGGGTGAGGAATTTCTCCTCAAAGGTCTTCAGGTTTGAACTAGTGGAGTTTGTAGGAAGCCATCTATACTGCAGGACCAATAAGAACAACAAATTTAGCAGCAGTTAATGGCTTATAGCTTGGTATCTCTTATTCTTCTATCTAAAATCCAATTCTTTTCAAGTCAATAAGGTCTCACACAGACCCAATACTGTACTCCTATTTTTCCTTTAGTTTCGTATTTGATGCTTTAAGGCTGAAGACCTTTTTTATTTGATGTTAATAAAGAATTCTGAGATATGATTCTATCTTCCTAATCCCTCCCTCCCTGTCCCTTCCCAAAAAACTTGTCAACTATAAGTCTATAACCAAGGCACGTGTATATGGCATATCTAGGTAGTACTCCCTCCATCCCAAAAAGAATGTAAATCTCGTTTCCTGAGAAGTCAAAGAAGCTTTATGTTTGACTAAGTTTATAGAAAATATTATCTACATTTGAATCTCCAATTAGGTTTATTATGCAAATACATTCGATAACTAATCCAACGATACTTATTACACATCATAAACATCAATATCTTTTTATTTATATTTGGTCAAAATTAAAAATCTTTGACTCCTCGGGATGCGAGGGTTACATTCTTTTTGGGATGGAGGGAGTACTACCTAGATATGCCATATACACGTGCCTTGGTTATAGACTTATAGTTGACAAGTTTTTTGGGAAGGGACAGGGAGGGAGGGATTAGGAAGATAGAATCATATCTCAGAATTCTTTATTAACATCAAATAAAAAAGGTCTTCAGCCTTAAAGCATCAAATACGAAACTAAAGGAAAAATAGGAGTACAGTATTGGGTCTGTGTGAGACCTTATTGACTTGAAAAGAATTGGATTTTAGATAGAAGAATAAGAGATACCAAGCTATAAGCCATTAACTGCTGCTAAATTTGTTGTTCTTATTGGTCCTGCAGTATAGATGGCTTCCTACAAACTCCACTAGTTCAAACCTGAAGACCTTTGAGGAGAAATTCCTCACCCAACAGCCTCAGAGTTCAGGTTGGTGAACCAAAGCCAAGTTTATTATGGACAGATTTTCTTGGCAGGTTTTGCACATATAATTTACTCCTGAAAATCTGACCTAAGCTTCTTGTTGCAGTAGGATGGCCAAGTATTCTATGTGTTTGTTCAGTTTTTTCATCAGGTTCTGTTCAGCTTCATTGGTCACAGTGGCCTTCTCAAAACTCAGCACATCCTAGATGGTTCTCTACTAGCAAAGGGCTTCTAGGAGCAGGACCCAGTGGTATAATGGCTGCTGATGCTATTGTAACAGAATCTGGAGCTTTACATGTTGCTGGGGTACCCCTTGTTAATCCATCCACTGTAGTTGTTTGGGAGGTGATGCCAGGTCTTGGAAATGGTTTTCAGGCAACTGCGAAGATAAATGCAACAAGTTCTGTTCCTCCGTCTCTGAATCCCCCTTCATGGCCTGGTTTTGCTCCGCTAGCGGCCTACCTATTTTCTTTGCAGGATTATCTTGTTTCTGAGGGCGCACAAACAAAAAAGCTGACAGACAATGAGACTACTGAGGCTGCATCAATCCATTGTTGTCCAGTTTCTAATTTTTCAGCTTATGTCAGTCCAGAAGCAGCTGCACAGTCAGCTACTACTACCACCTGGGGGTCCGGGGTCACTTCAGTTGCTTTTGATCCGACTCGTGGAGGATCAGTCATTACAGTTGTAATAGTTGAAGGTGAGAGTACAACTCCATTTAGGAGATGACCAAGTTCTGGTGCGATATATTTTTGCATCAGTAATAATCCTTTTTTTTTTCTGAAATATGACATGAATGTGATATCATTAGTGTTCTCCGACACTTCATGATCACATTCTCTGTACCTCCAAAGGTCCACCATTCCTTCTCCCCACCAAAAAGAAAAAAAAATTAACACACATGCAAGCACTTGTGCGCATGAAAACAACTCTTACTAAATTTAACTGTATATGTCTAGAATTGAAATTAGATGAGAGATGGATCTCAGTACACTAACATGTGATCAACTTTTGTTCTAACTGCCATGTTTCTTACAATCTGTGCCATACTCTAGAACATGATTTCTCAATCAGCAACTGTTCAATTTACATTCTTTGTACTAACTTTTTGTGCATCAGTTGTGATAGCTAGTGTTTATTTACTTTTTGATTTTTGATGATCTTTAGATTACTTCTTGCAGGGCAGTATATGTCTCCTTATGATCCTGATGAAGGACCTTCTATCACTGGATGGAGGGTGCAATGCTGGGAATCTTCGCGTCAACCTGTTGTTCTTCATCCAATATTTGGAAGCCCTACTAGCTTAGGTGGGCAGCCACCCATGCAAACTGTTTGGTCTACTAGAGTTAATAAAAGCATTCCACCAACGGAGGACCTTAAAAATCCTCAAACATATGTTCCGATGCCGACGACATCAGATGAACGGAGTTCCTCTGAGTGCAGTGTTGACAGAGCGAACAGACTCAGCTTTGACCCTTATGATCTTCCAAATGATGTTAGACAACTGGCTCAAATAGTTTATTCTGCTCATGGTGGTGAAGTTGCTGTTGCTTTCCTCCGTGGAGGAGTGCACATTTTCTCAGGTCCAAATTTTGATCAGGTCGACAGCATCCCACCAATCAACTCCAGCCAATAGACTCCACCAAAATCTGCCAGAAATATACATTGTCAATGAGATACAGGAACAACAAAGCCTTTGGCCTCAATCAAGTTGGGTTAGGGTAGACATGAACCCCAACAAGAGATACAAAATTATCTAATTATCACAAAGATACAAAATCACACTCCCTCATATATAAATAAAAGATGATGTTTAGGACAACATAATCATTTGGAGTACTAATTAGGAATCAGCATCTATAAATTTGGTAGCATACCTATCTGCTATTGCACGCTCCCATGCTGCTGAGCTGACCTTTGTTTGCGTGCTAAGAATTGCAGGAGGAAGCACACGTATTATCTTCAATATGGTTCGATCTTTGAGCGTGTCATGCCAAACTGATGCCAAGCAGCAACTGCTTGACGAAAAGGCTGGTGGAGCAATAGCAGAGCCAACATTGACATGGTAGCTGTCAACCTGATCAAAATTTGGACCTGAGAAAATGTGCACTCCTCCACGGAGGAAAGCAACAGCAACTTCACCACCATGAGCAGAATAAACTATTTGAGCCAGTTGTCTAACATCATTTGGAAGATCATAAGGGTCAAAGCTGAGTCTGTTCGCTCTGTCAACACTGCACTCAGAGGAACTCCGTTCATCTGATGTCGTCGGCATCGGAACATATGTTTGAGGATTTTTAAGGTCCTCCGTTGGTGGAATGCTTTTATTAACTCTAGTAGACCAAACAGTTTGCATGGGTGGCTGCCCACCTAAGCTAGTAGGGCTTCCAAATATTGGATGAAGAACAACAGGTTGACGCGAAGATTCCCAGCATTGCACCCTCCATCCAGTGATAGAAGGTCCTTCATCAGGATCATAAGGAGACATATACTGCCCTGCAAGAAGTAATCTAAAGATCATCAAAAATCAAAAAGTAAATAAACACTAGCTATCACAACTGATGCACAAAAAGTTAGTACAAAGAATGTAAATTGAACAGTTGCTGATTGAGAAATCATGTTCTAGAGTATGGCACAGATTGTAAGAAACATGGCAGTTAGAACAAAAGTTGATCACATGTTAGTGTACTGAGATCCATCTCTCATCTAATTTCAATTCTAGACATATACAGTTAAATTTAGTAAGAGTTGTTTTCATGCGCACAAGTGCTTGCATGTGTGTTAATTTTTTTTTCTTTTTGGTGGGGAGAAGGAATGGTGGACCTTTGGAGGTACAGAGAATGTGATCATGAAGTGTCGGAGAACACTAATGATATCACATTCATGTCATATTTCAGAAAAAAAAAAGGATTATTACTGATGCAAAAATATATCGCACCAGAACTTGGTCATCTCCTAAATGGAGTTGTACTCTCACCTTCAACTATTACAACTGTAATGACTGATCCTCCACGAGTCGGATCAAAAGCAACTGAAGTGACCCCGGACCCCCAGGTGGTAGTAGTAGCTGACTGTGCAGCTGCTTCTGGACTGACATAAGCTGAAAAATTAGAAACTGGACAACAATGGATTGATGCAGCCTCAGTAGTCTCATTGTCTGTCAGCTTTTTTGTTTGTGCGCCCTCAGAAACAAGATAATCCTGCAAAGAAAATAGGTAGGCCGCTAGCGGAGCAAAACCAGGCCATGAAGGGGGATTCAGAGACGGAGGAACAGAACTTGTTGCATTTATCTTCGCAGTTGCCTGAAAACCATTTCCAAGACCTGGCATCACCTCCCAAACAACTACAGTGGATGGATTAACAAGGGGTACCCCAGCAACATGTAAAGCTCCAGATTCTGTTACAATAGCATCAGCAGCCATTATACCACTGGGTCCTGCTCCTAGAAGCCCTTTGCTAGTAGAGAACCATCTAGGATGTGCTGAGTTTTGAGAAGGCCACTGTGACCAATGAAGCTGAACAGAACCTGATGAAAAAACTGAACAAACACATAGAATACTTGGCCATCCTACTGCAACAAGAAGCTTAGGTCAGATTTTCAGGAGTAAATTATATGTGCAAAACCTGCCAAGAAAATCTGTCCATAATAAACTTGGCTTTGGTTCACCAACCTGAACTCTGAGGCTGTTGGGTGAGGAATTTCTCCTCAAAGGTCTTCAGGTTTGAACTAGTGGAGTTTGTAGGAAGCCATCTATACTGCAGGACCAATAAGAACAACAAATTTAGCAGCAGTTAATGGCTTATAGCTTGGTATCTCTTATTCTTCTATCTAAAATCCAATTCTTTTCAAGTCAATAAGGTCTCACACAGACCCAATACTGTACTCCTATTTTTCCTTTAGTTTCGTATTTGATGCTTTAAGGCTGAAGACCTTTTTTATTTGATGTTAATAAAGAATTCTGAGATATGATTCTATCTTCCTAATCCCTCCCTCCCTGTCCCTTCCCAAAAAACTTGTCAACTATAAGTCTATAACCAAGGCACGTGTATATGGCATATCTAGGTAGTACTCCCTCCATCCCAAAAAGAATGTAAATCTCGTTTCCTGAGAAGTCAAAGAAGCTTTATGTTTGACTAAGTTTATAGAAAATATTATCTACATTTGAATCTCCAATTAGGTTTATTATGCAAATACATTCGATAACTAATCCAACGATACTTATTACACATCATAAACATCAATATCTTTTTATTTATATTTGTCAAACGCAATATTCAAATTAATTGTAGTGTTTAAGATCCAGATTGCTGTTCTTACACCCGTCTATGTACAGGTAAATACTTTTCAAGGGTGTTTCGGTCATCCTTTGTAAAGTGCTACTACCTCCGTCCCAAAAAGAATGTAACCCTCGCATCCGAGGAGTCAAAGATTTTTAATTTGACCAAATATAAATAAAAAGATATTGATGTTTATGATGTGTAATAAGTATCGTTGGATTAGTTATCGAATGTATTTGCATAATAAACCTAATTGGAGATTCAAATGTAGATAATATTTTCTATAAACTTAGTCAAACATAAAGCTTCTTTGACTTCTCAGGAAACGAGATTTACATTCTTTTTGGGATGGAGGGAGTACTACCTAGATATGCCATATACACGTGCCTTGGTTATAGACTTATAGTTGACAAGTTTTTTGGGAAGGGACAGGGAGGGAGGGATTAGGAAGATAGAATCATATCTCAGAATTCTTTATTAACATCAAATAAAAAAGGTCTTCAGCCTTAAAGCATCAAATACGAAACTAAAGGAAAAATAGGAGTACAGTATTGGGTCTGTGTGAGACCTTATTGACTTGAAAAGAATTGGATTTTAGATAGAAGAATAAGAGATACCAAGCTATAAGCCATTAACTGCTGCTAAATTTGTTGTTCTTATTGGTCCTGCAGTATAGATGGCTTCCTACAAACTCCACTAGTTCAAACCTGAAGACCTTTGAGGAGAAATTCCTCACCCAACAGCCTCAGAGTTCAGGTTGGTGAACCAAAGCCAAGTTTATTATGGACAGATTTTCTTGGCAGGTTTTGCACATATAATTTACTCCTGAAAATCTGACCTAAGCTTCTTGTTGCAGTAGGATGGCCAAGTATTCTATGTGTTTGTTCAGTTTTTTCATCAGGTTCTGTTCAGCTTCATTGGTCACAGTGGCCTTCTCAAACTCAGCACATCCTAGATGGTTCTCTACTAGCAAAGGGCTTCTAGGAGCAGGACCCAGTGGTATAATGGCTGCTGATGCTATTGTAACAGAATCTGGAGCTTTACATGTTGCTGGGGTACCCCTTGTTAATCCATCCACTGTAGTTGTTTGGGAGGTGATGCCAGGTCTTGGAAATGGTTTTCAGGCAACTGCGAAGATAAATGCAACAAGTTCTGTTCTCCGTCTCTGAATCCCCCTTCATGGCCTGGTTTTGCTCCGCTAGCGGCCTACCTATATTTCTTTGCAGGATTATCTTGTTTCTGAGGGCGCACAAACAAAAAGCTGACAGACAATGAGACTACTGAGGCTGCATCAATCCATTGTTGTCCAGTTTCTAATTTTTCAGCTTATGTCAGTCAGAAGCAGCTGCACAGTCAGCTACTACTACCACCTGGGGGTTCCGGGTCACTTCAGGTGCTTTTGATCCGACTCGTGGAGGATCAGTCATTACAGTTTGTATAGTTGAAGTTGAGAGTACAACTCCATTTAGAGATGACCAAGTTCTGGTGCGATATATTTTTGCATCAGTAATAATCCTTTTTTTTTTCTGAAATATGACATGAATGTGATATCATTAGTGTTCTCCGACACTTCATGATCACATTCTCTGTACCTCCAAAGGTCCACATTCCTTCTCCCCACCAAAAAGAAAAAAAAATTAACACACATGCTAGCACTTGTGCGCATGAAAACAACTCTTACTAAATTTAACTGTATATGTCTAGAATGAATTAGATGAGAGATGGATCTCAGTACACTAACATGTGATCAACTTTTGTTCTAACTGCCATGTTTCTTACAATCTGTGCCATACTCTAGAACATGATTTCTCAATCAGCAACTGTTCAATTTACATTCTTTGTACTAACTTTTTGTGCATCAGTTGTGATAGCTAGTGTTTATTTACTTTTTGATTTTTGATGATCTTTAGATTACTTCTTGCAGGGCAGTATATGTCTCCTTATGATCCTGATGAAGGACCTTCTATCACTGGATGGAGGTGCAATGCTGGGAATCTTCGCGTCAACCTGTTGTTCTTCATCCAATATTTGGAAACCCTACTAGCTTAGGTGGGCAGCCACCCATGCAAACTGTTTGGTCTACTAGAGTTAATAAAAGCATTCCACCAACGGAGGACCTTAAAAATCCTCAAACATATGTTCCGATGCGACGACATCAGATGAACGGAGTTCCTCTGAGTGCAGTGTTGACAGAGCGAACAGACTCAGCTTTGACCCTTATGATCTTCCAAATGATGTTAGACAACTGGCTCAAATAGTTTATTCTGCTCATGGTGGTGAAGTTGCTGTTGCTTTCCTCCGTGGAGGAGTGCACATTTTCTCAGGTCCAAATTTTGATCAGGTGACAGCTACCATGTCAATGTTGGCTCTGCTATTGCTCCACCAGCCTTTTCGTCAAGCAGTTGCTGCTTGGCATCAGTTTGGCATGACACGCTCAAAGATCGAACCATATGAAGATAATACGTGTGCTTCCTCCTGCAATTCTTAGCACGCAAACAAAGGTCAGCTCAGCAGCATGGGAGCGTGCAATAGCAGATAGGTATGCTACCAAATTTATAGATGCTGATTCCTAATTAGTACTCCAAATGATTTGTTGTCCTAAAACATCATCTTTTATTTATATATGAGGGAGTGTGATTTTGTATCTTTGTGATAATTAGATAATTTTGTATCTCTTGTTGGGGTTCATGTCTACCCTAACCCAACTTGATTGAGGCCAAAGGCTTTGTTGTTCCTGTATCTCATTGACAATGTATATTTCTGGCAGATTTTGGTGAGTCTATTGGCTGGAGTTGATTGGTGGGATGCTGTCGGTTGTACACAGAGTGCTGCGGAAGATGGTATAGGTAAGGGCATTGCTGATGATGATATGCTTTAGTGTGTAGTTTCTGCTATCCAATTGGTTTTAATTTTCCTGTGTTTTGCGTGTTGGAGGCTGAGCTATAGCAATAAAGTTGATTCTCATGTGCAACAGTTCATCTTCTACAAGCACATTTTGGGGTTTATGCTCTATGGAGATTAAAAACTGACCTAGTATTTGACAGTTCTAATGAAGACATCATTTCTTAGTGGAATAAATATTTGGTTGTGCTTACTTTTTGTCTTGTATTGTTTGCTACATTGAAGTGGTGAATTCTGTATTTGGCATATATTGAATTTCCCTTTATATTCCTTCAGTCGTTCACCCCCTGATTCCTAAAGCTTCGTGTGGTTGTTTCGGTAGTAGTTGTTTTTCCATTTTGACTGTGGCGCATGTGTAATTCTTTCTCATAAACGTGTGTGTGTTGGGGGTGTTCGCGAGTGGACTTTGGTCTCTCCCTTGTGCTAGGAGTAGGTGCATGCCTCTCATATGCAGTTTTTCTCTCTTCTTAATGAAATGATGACACACAGCTCTCCTGCGTCGTTCGAGAAAAAAAATATTCCTACAAACTGTATTCCTTCTATCTAAAATCAATTCTTTTCAAGTCAATAAGGTCTCACACAGACCCAATACTGTACTCCTATTTTTCCTTTAGTTTCGTATTTGATGCTTTAAGGCTGAAGACCTTTTTTATTTGATGTTAATAAAGAATTCTGAGATATGATTCTATCTTCCTAATCCCTCCCTCCCTGTCCCTTCCCAAAAAACTTGTCAACTATAAGTCTATAACCAAGGCACGTGTATATGGCATATCTAGGTAGTACTCCCTCCATCCCAAAAAGAATGTAAATCTCGTTCCTGAGAAGTCAAAGAAGCTTTATGTTTGACTAAGTTTATAGAAAATATTATCTACATTTGAATCTCCAATTAGGTTTATTATGCAAATACATTCGATAACTAATCCAACGATACTTATTACACATCATAAACATCAATATCTTTTTATTTATATTTGGTCAAAATTAAAAATCTTTGACTCCTCGGGATGCGAGGGTTACATTCTTTTTGGGACGGAGGTAGTAGCACTTTACAAAGGATGACCGAAACACCCTTGAAAAGTATTTACCTGTACATAGACGGGTGTAAGAACAGCAATCTGGATCTTAAACACTACAATTAATTTGAATATTGCGTTTGACAATATAAAATGATTCTGAGCACTGTTATGGTGCTCAAGAAATCTGATCTGTGAAAACTGAAACAGGGTCATTCAGCAGCATTGTTGAATTAACCATAATGGGGCATGTTAAATAGTGAAGGTAACAGCATGGAGTATTCACTCTGTTCGGCTGCCCACAAAAGCCAGAATCAGCCAGCCATTCAACAGGGTTTTCTCTCACAAAAATCAGCATCAGCATCAGCAACAGCCGCTTTTAATACCAGCCGAACAGAGCCATTATGTGCATTACCAACGTACCGGAGAAATTCCTGACAACCACTTGGTCACCACAGAAGATCTTGACGCCATTCATGTTCACACACTGCCACGAGCTTGCATCACGTACAAGATTTACAGGACCCTTCCACCACAGAATAAAGTGATTAGTATGAAAATAGTATTTGATAACATCAAATATGAAACTTTGTTTCAGCAGCTATCAGAGAAACTCGTGTCCTTATTGAACTGCAAAGTTAACTCTAAAAAGAAATGATGCATCCATCTCAAGGGAATAACTTACCTTTGTTGGCTGTGTCCATATAGTGATCCGCCCATGAAAATTTGCCACTAGCAATGCACGAGGGCAGGACCGAGGAGACCATTCAATGAACTGAACAAAGTCCACGTGGAGAATCTGTTCAATTGACAATACCATTACAGTGAAATATGCTGAGAGCAGATCATTTTTATAAAAATGAAAAGATATATTTATTTCAGATGAGCAGACAACAGAGTATCGAACTTGATCTGCATCTGCTTGTACATAGTCATAAGCTGAGTATAATTACACCACTAAATACAACTGGGATTGAAATTTGAGGCATGTGTGTCTAGCAAAGAATAACATGCAAGTAAACCATAGTTAAGAATATTTTGTGTAGCAGATAAAAAGACATGTACCTGCTTTCACATTGAATACAGAGCATTCTGTTGGTCTCTCTGGATTCAGGATATGTATAGGAATCCAAAATGGAGGACTTGAATTGGAGCTGGAGAAATAAATTAAATTATTTTATGCCAAAGAATATTTCATACAAAAAACTGTGAATAAAAAAAATGCATTAAGAGGATGAATACTCGAGCATTCTTTGCTAGGCATTGACATCAGGAGGATCTCCATTTTACTACTCCCCAGTCTTAATGTTTTGATTTTTTTATGTTACCAATCTATACTTTCTTATCATTTGCTGTCTGTTGTACGAGTATTGTAGCACTGCTCCCAGAGTCCTCAGACACCCCTTCTAAATTACTTGTATAGTTTACTCTACTTATACATGAGTTATAATTTTACAAGTAGGACCATGTCCTGATATTTCTGCTCAACTAAAGAAACATCACTTTTCTACCACAAGCTCCACTACATAATAGTTCAAACATTTTAAATGATACATATGCAAGGCAATCAAGGCACAAAACATATATCTGAGAAAGAAGTTGAAGGAATCTAACCTTGGAATACGTGCACAAGTCTCTGATGCGCAAGCAATTGCATTCAGTTTCCACACCAAGCAACTGCACTGCAGTGAAGAGCCCCATCACACACACGTTTATGAGAAAGAATTACACATGCGCCACAGTCAAAATGGAAAAACAACTACTACCGAAACAACCACACGAAGCTTTAGGAATCAGGGGTGAACGACTGAAGGAATATAAAGGAAATTCAATATATGCCAAATACAGAATTCACCACTTCAATGTAGCAAACAATACAAGACAAAAAGTAAGCACAACCAAATATTTATTCACTAAGAAATGATGTCTTCATTAGAACTGTCAAATACTAGGTCAGTTTTTAATCTCCATAGAGCATAAACCCCAAAATGTGCTTGTAGAAGATGAACTGTTGCACATGAGAATCAACTTTATTGCTATAGCTCAGCCTCCAACACGCAAAACACAGGAAAATTAAAACCAATTGGATAGCAGAAACTACACACTAAAGCATATCATCATCAGCAATGCCCTTACCTATACCATCTTCCGCAGCACTCTGTGTACAACCGACAGCATCCCACCAATCAACTCCAGCCAATAGACTCCACCAAAATCTGCCAGAAATATACATTGTCATGAGATACAGGAACAACAAAGCCTTTGGCCTCAATCAAGTTGGGTTAGGGTAGACATGAACCCCAACAAGAGATACAAAATTATCTAATTATCACAAAGATACAAAATCACACTCCCTCATATATAAATAAAAGATGATGTTTAGGACAACATAATCATTTGGAGTACTAATTAGGAATCAGCATCTATAAATTTGGTAGCATACCTATCTGCTATTGCACGCTCCCATGCTGCTGAGCTGACCTTTGTTTGCGTGCTAAGAATTGCAGGAGGAAGCACACGTATTATCTTCAATATGGTTCGATCTTTGAGCGTGTCATGCCAAACTGATGCCAAGCAGCAACTGCTTGACGAAAAGGCTGGTGGAGCAATAGCAGAGCCAACATTGACATGGTAGCTGTCAACCTGATCAAAATTTGGACCTGAGAAAATGTGCACTCCTCCACGGAGGAAAGCAACAGCAACTTCACCACCATGAGCAGAATAAACTATTTGAGCCAGTTGTCTAACATCATTTGGAAGATCATAAGGGTCAAAGCTGAGTCTGTTCGCTCTGTCAACACTGCACTCAGAGGAACTCCGTTCATCTGATGTCGTCGGCATCGGAACATATGTTTGAGGATTTTTAAGGTCCTCCGTTGGTGGAATGCTTTTATTAACTCTAGTAGACCAAACAGTTTGCATGGGTGGCTGCCCACCTAAGCTAGTAGGGTTTCCAAATATTGGATGAAGAACAACAGGTTGACGCGAAGATTCCCAGCATTGCACCCTCCATCCAGTGATAGAAGGTCCTTCATCAGGATCATAAGGAGACATATACTGCCCTGCAAGAAGTAATCTAAAGATCATCAAAAATCAAAAAGTAAATAAACACTAGCTATCACAACTGATGCACAAAAAGTTAGTACAAAGAATGTAAATTGAACAGTTGCTGATTGAGAAATCATGTTCTAGAGTATGGCACAGATTGTAAGAAACATGGCAGTTAGAACAAAAGTTGATCACATGTTAGTGTACTGAGATCCATCTCTCATCTAATTTCAATTCTAGACATATACAGTTAAATTTAGTAAGAGTTGTTTTCATGCGCACAAGTGCTTGCATGTGTGTTAATTTTTTTTTCTTTTTGGTGGGGAGAAGGAATGGTGGACCTTTGGAGGTACAGAGAATGTGATCATGAAGTGTCGGAGAACACTAATGATATCACATTCATGTCATATTTCAGAAAAAAAAAAGGATTATTACTGATGCAAAAATATATCGCACCAGAACTTGGTCATCTCCTAAATGGAGTTGTACTCTCACCTTCAACTATTACAACTGTAATGACTGATCCTCCACGAGTCGGATCAAAAGCAACTGAAGTGACCCCGGACCCCCAGGTGGTAGTAGTAGCTGACTGTGCAGCTGCTTCTGGACTGACATAAGCTGAAAATTAGAAACTGGACAACAATGGATTGATGCAGCCTCAGTAGTCTCATTGTCTGTCAGCTTTTTTGTTTGTGCGCCCTCAGAAACAAGATAATCCTGCAAAGAAAATAGGTAGGCCGCTAGCGGAGCAAAACCAGGCCATGAAGGGGGATTCAGAGACGGAGGAACAGAACTTGTTGCTATTATCTTCGCAGTTGCCTGAAAAACCATTTCCAAGACCTGGCATCACCTCCCAAACAACTACAGTGGATGGATTAACAAGGGTACCCCAGCAACATGTAAAGCTCCAGATTCTGTTACAATAGCATCAGCAGCCATTATACCACTGGGTCCTGCTCCTAGAAGCCCTTTTGCTAGTAGAGAACCATCTAGGATGTGCTGAGTTTGAGAAGGCCACTGTGACCAATGAAGCTGAACAGAACTGATGAAAAAACTGAACAAACACATAGAATACTTGGCCATCCTACTGCAACAAGAAGCTTAGGTCAGATTTTCAGGAGTAAATTATATGTGCAAAACCTGCCAAGAAAATCTGTCCATAATAAACTTGGCTTGGTTCACCAACCTGAACTCTGAGGCTGTTGGGTGAGGAATTTCTCCTCAAAGGTCTTCAGGTTTGAACTAGTGGAGTTTGTAGGAAGCCATCTATACTGCAGGACCAATAAGAACAACAAATTTAGCAGCAGTTAATGGCTTATAGCTTGGTATCTCTTATTCTTCTATCTAAAATCCAATTCTTTTCAAGTCAATAAGGTCTCACACAGACCCAATACTGTACTCCTATTTTTCCTTTAGTTTCGTATTTGATGCTTTAAGGCTGAAGACCTTTTTTATTTGATGTTAATAAAGAATTCTGAGATATGATTCTATCTTCCTAATCCCTCCCTCCTGTCCCCTTCCCAAAAAAACTTGTCAACTATAAGTCTATAACCAAGGCACGTGTATATGGCATATCTAGGTAGTACTCCCTCCATCCCAAAAAGAATGTAAATCTCGTTTCCTGAGAAGTCAAAGAAGCTTTATGTTTGACTAAGTTTATAGAAAATATTATCTACATTTGAATCTCCAATTAGGTTTATTATGCAAATACATTCGATAACTAATCCAACGATACTTATTACACATCATAAAACATCAATATCTTTTTATTTATATATGAGGGAGTGTGATTTTGTATCTTTGTGATAATTAGATAATTTTGTATCTCTTGTTGGGGTTCATGTCTACCCTAACCCAACTTGATTGAGGCCAAAGGCTTTGTTGTTCCTGTATCTCATTGACAATGTATATTTCTGGCAGATTTTTGGTGGAGTCTATTGGCTGGAGTTGATTGGTGGGATGCCTGTCGGTTGTACACAGAGTGCTGCGGAAGATGGTATAGGTAAGGGCATTGCTGATGATGATATGCTTTAGTGTGTAGTTTCTGCTATCCAATTGGTTTTAATTTTCCTGTGTTTTGCGTGTTGGAGGCTGAGCTATAGCAATAAAGTTGATTCTCATGTGCAACAGTTCATCTTCTACAAGCACATTTTGGGGTTTATGCTCTATGGAGATTAAAAACTGACCTAGTATTTGACAG